>OZ010632.1:6801452-6852908 GCA_963932165.1 Pimpla rufipes
ACGAACACCAAAATCGTGATATCGCGTGTTTCGAGCGTTTCTGAGAGCACAGCTCGGTGTAAATGTGTCACAAACCTTCATTCTACTCAAATGCACAATATCCATGCGTTAAAAGTCGTCAGCCACACCTGTAGCGATCGAAAAATCGACGAACACCAAAATCGTGATATCGCGTGTTTCGAGCGTTTCTGAGAGCACAGCTCGGTGTAAATGTGTCAAAAACCTTCATTCTAATCAAATGCAGAATATCCATGCTGTTAAAGTCGTCTGGCACAGCTGTGGCGAACGAAACATCGAAGAACACCAAAATCGTGATATCGCGTGTTTCGAGCGTTTCTGAGACCACAGATCGGTGTAAATGTGTCAGAAACCTTCATTCTACTCAAATGCACAATACCTATGCACTAAAAGTCATCTGGCACCGCTGGGGTGAACGAATGTTTGAACAGTACGAAAATCGTGATATCGCGTGTTTCGAGCGTTTCTGAGAGCACAGCTCGGTGTAAATGTGTCACAAACCTTCATTCTACTTAAATGCACAATATCCATGCGTTAAAAGTCGTCAGCCACACCTGAAACGAACGAAAAATCGACGAACACCAAAATCGTGATATCGCGTGTTTCGAGCGTTTCTGAGAGCATAGCTCGGTGTAAATGTGTCAAAAACCTTCATTCTACTCAAATGCACAATATCCATGCTGTTAAAGTCGTCTGGCACAGCTGTGGCGAACGAAAAATCGAAGAACACCAAAATTGTGATATCGCGTGTTTCGAGCGTTTCTGAGAGCACAGCTCGGTGTAAATGTGTCAAAAACCTTCATTCTACTCAAATGCACAATATCCATGCAGTTGAAGTCGTCTGGCACAGCTGTGGCGAACGAATGTTTGAACAGGACGAAAATCGTGATATCGCGTGTTTCGAGCGTTTCTGAGAGCCCAGTTCGGTCTAAATGTATGAAAAACCTTCATTCTACTAAAATGCACATTAGCATGCGTTAAAAGTCGTCTGCGACAGCAGTGGCGAACGAAAAATCGAAGAACACCAAAATCGTGATATCGCGTGTTTCGAGCGTTTCTGAGAACACAGCCCGGTGTAAATGTGTCAAAAACCTTCATTCTACTCAAATGCACAATATCCATGCGGTTGAAGTCGTCTTTCACAGCTGTGGCGAAAGAAACATCGAAGAACACCAAATTCGTGATATCGCGTGTTTCGAGCGTTTCTGAGAGCACAGCTCGGTGTAAATGTGTCAAAAACATTAATTCTACTCAAATGCACAATATCCATGCACTAAAAGTCGTCTGGCACAGCTGTGGCGAACGAAACATCGAAGATCACCAAAATCGTGATATCGCGTGTTTCCAGCGTTTCTGAGAACACAGCCCGGTGTAAATGTGTCAAAAACCTTCATTCTACTCAAATGCACAATATCCATGCGGTTGAAGTCGTCTTTCACAGCTGTGGCGAACGAAACATCGAAGAACACCAAATTCGTGATATCGCGTGTTTCGAGCGTTTCTGAGAGCACAGCTCGGTGTAAATGTGTCAAAAACCTTCATTCTACTCAAAAATGCACAAGATCCATGTGTTAAAAGTTGTCTGGCACAGCTGTGGCGAACGAAACTTTGAACAGTACCAAAATCGAGATACCTCATGTTTCGTGCGTTCCTGAGAGCACAGCTCGGTGTAAATGTGTCAAAAACCTTCATTTTACTCAAATACACAAGATCCATGTGTTAAAAGTTGTCTGGCACAGCTGTGGCGAACGAAACTTTGAACAGTACCAAAATCGAGATATCTCATGTTTCGAGCGTTCCTGAGAGCACAGCTCAGTGTAAACGTGTCAAAAACGTTCATTCTACTCAAATGCACAATATCCATGTACTAAAAGTCATCTGGCACCGCTGGGGTGAACGAATGTTTGAACAGTACAAAAATCGTGATATCGCGTGTTTCGAGCTTTTCTGAGAGCACAGCTCGGTGTAAATGTGTCACAAACCTTCATTCTACTCAAATGCACAATATCCATGCGTTAAAAGTCGTCAGCCACACCTGTAGCGAACGAAAAATCGACGAACACCAAAATCGTGATATCGCGTGTTTCGAGCGTTTCTGAGAGCACAGCTCGGTGTAAATGTGTCAAAAACCTACATTTTACTCAAATACACAAGGTCCATGCACTACAAGTCATCTGGCACCGCTGTGGTGAACGAAAAATCGAAGAACACCAAAATCGTGATATCGCGTGTTTCGAGCGTTTCTGGAGCACAGCTCGGTGTAAATGTGTCAAAAACCTTCATTCTACTCAAATGCACAATATCCATGCACTAAAAGTCATCTAGCACCGCTGTGGTGAACGAAACATTGAACAGTACGAAAATCGTGATATCGCGTGTTTCGAGCGTTTCTGAGAGCACAGCTCGGTGTAAATGTATGAAAAACCTTCATTCTACTGAAATGCACATTATCAATGCATTAAAAGTCGTCTGCCACAGCTGTGGCGAACGAAAAATCGAAGAACACCAAAATCGTGATATCGCGTGTTTCGAGCGTTTCTGAGAGCACAGCTCGATGTAAATGTGTCGCAAACCTTCATTCTACTCAAATGCACAATATCCATGCGTTAAAAGTCGTCAGCCACACCTGTAGCGAACGAAAAATCGACGAACACCAAAATCGTGATATCGCGTGTTTCGAGCGTTTCTGAGAGCACAGCTCGGTGTAAATGTGTCAAAAACCTTCATTCTACTCAAATGCACAATATCCATGTGATTGAAGTCGTCTGGCACAGCTGTGGCGAACGAAACATCGAAGAACACCAAATTCGTGATATTGCGTGTTTCGAGCGTTTCTGAGAGCACAGCTCGGTGTAAATGTGTCAAAAACCTTCATTTTACTCAAATACACAAGGTCCATGCACTACAAGTCATCTGGCACCGCTGTGGTGAACGAAAAATCGAAGAACACCAAAATCGTGATATCGTGTGTTTCGAGCGTTTCTGAGAGCACAGCTCGGTGTAAATGTATGAAAAACCTTCATTCTACTGAAATGCACATTATCAATGCATTAAAAGTCGTCTGCCACAGCTGTGGCGAACGAAAAATCGAAGAACACCAAAATCGTGATATCGCGTGTTTCGAGCGTTTCTGGAGCACAGCGCGGTGTAAATGTGTCAAAAACCTTCATTCTACTCAAATACAAAAGATCCATGTGTTAAAAGTTGTCTGGCACAGCTGTGGCGAACGAAACTTTGAACAGTACCAAAATCGAGATATCTCATGTTTCGAGCGTTCCTGAGAGCACAGCTCAGTGTAAACGTGTCAAAAACGTTCATTCTACTCAAATGCACAATATCCATGCGTTAAAAGTCGTCAGCCACACCTGTAGCGATCGAAAAATCGACGAACACCAAAATCGTGATATCGCGTGTTTCGAGCGTTTCTGAGAGCACAGCTCGGTGTAAATGTGTCAAAAACCTTCATTCTAATCAAATGCAGAATATCCATGCTGTTAAAGTCGTCTGGCACAGCTGTGGCGAACGAAACATCGAAGAACACCAAAATCGTGATATCGCGTGTTTCGAGCGTTTCTGAGAGCATAGCTCGGTGTAAATGTGTCAAAAACCTTCATTCTACTCAAATGCACAATATCCATGCTGTTAAAGTCGTCTGGCACAGCTGTGGCGAACGAAAAATCGAAGAACACCAAAATTGTGATATCGCGTGTTTCGAGCGTTTCTGAGAGCACAGCTCGGTGTAAATGTGTCAAAAACCTTCATTCTACTCAAATGCACAATATCCATGCAGTTGAAGTCGTCTGGCACAGCTGTGGCGAACGAATGTTTGAACAGGACGAAAATCGTGATATCGCGTGTTTCGAGCGTTTCTGAGAGCCCAGTTCGGTCTAAATGTATGAAAAACCTTCATTCTACTAAAATGCACATTAGCATGCGTTAAAAGTCGTCTGCCACAGCAGTGGCGAACGAAAAATCGAAGAACACCAAAATCGTGATATCGCGTGTTTCGAGCGTTTCTGAGAACACAGCCCGGTGTAAATGTGTCAAAAACCTTCATTCTACTCAAATGCACAATATCCATGCGGTTGAAGTCGTCTTTCACAGCTGTGGCGAAAGAAACATCGAAGAACACCAAATTCGTGATATCGCGTGTTTCGAGCGTTTCTGAGAGCACAGCTCGGTGTAAATGTGTCAAAAACATTAATTCTACTCAAATGCACAATATCCATGCACTAAAAGTCGTCTGGCACAGCTGTGGCGAACGAAACATCGAAGATCACCAAAATCGTGATATCGCGTGTTTCGAGCGTTTCTGAGAGCACAGCTCGGTGAAAATGTGTCACAAACCTTCATTATTCTCAAATGCACAATATCCATGCGTTAAAAGTCGTCAGCCACACCTGTAGCGAACGAAAAATCGACGAACACCAAAATCGTGATATCGCGTGTTTCGAGCGTTTCTGAGAGCACAGCTCGGTGTAAATGTGTCACAAACCTTCATTCTACTCAAATGCACAATATCCATGCGTTAAAAGTCGTCAGCCACACCTGTAGCGATCGAAAAATCGACGAACACCAAAATCGTGATATCGCGTGTTTCGAGCGTTTCTGAGAGCACAGCTCGGTGTAAATGTGTCAAAAACCTTCATTCTAATCAAATGCAGAATATCCATGCTGTTAAAGTCGTCTGGCACAGCTGTGGCGAACGAAACATCGAAGAACACCAAAATCGTGATATCGCGTGTTTCGAGCGTTTCTGAGACCACAGCTCGGTGTAAATGTGTCAGAAACCTTCATTCTACTCAAATGCACAATACCTATGCACTAAAAGTCATCTGGCACCGCTGGGGTGAACGAATGTTTGAACAGTACGAAAATCGTGATATCGCGTGTTTCGAGCGTTTCTGAGAGCACAGCTCGGTGTAAATGTGTCACAAACCTTCATTCTACTTAAATGCACAATATCCATGCGTTAAAAGTCGTCAGCCACACCTGAAACGAACGAAAAATCGACGAACACCAAAATCGTGATATCGCGTGTTTCGAGCGTTTCTGAGAGCATAGCTCGGTGTAAATGTGTCAAAAACCTTCATGCTACTCAAATGCACAATATCCATGCTGTTAAAGTCGTCTGGCACAGCTGTGGCGAACGAAAAATCGAAGAACACCAAAATTGTGATATCGCGTGTTTCGAGCGTTTCTGAGAGCACAGCTCGGTGTAAATGTGTCAAAAACCTTCATTCTACTCAAATGCACAATATCCATGCAGTTGAAGTCGTCTGGCACAGCTGTGGCGAACGAATGTTTGAACAGGACGAAAATCGTGATATCGCGTGTTTCGAGCGTTTCTGAGAGCCCAGTTCGGTCTAAATGTATGAAAAACCTTCATTCTACTAAAATGCACATTAGCATGCGTTAAAAGTCGTCTGCCACAGCAGTGGCGAACGAAAAATCGAAGAACACCAAAATCGTGATATCGCGTGTTTCGAGCGTTTCTGAGAACACAGCCCGGTGTAAATGTGTCAAAAACCTTCATTCTACTCAAATGCACAATATCCATGCGGTTGAAGTCGTCTTTCACAGCTGTGGCGAAAGAAACATCGAAGAACACCAAATTCGTGATATCGCGTGTTTCGAGCGTTTCTGAGAGCACAGCTCGGTGTAAATGTATGAAAAACCTTCATTCTACTGAAATGCACATTATCAATGCATTAAAAGTCGTCTGCCACAGCTGTGGCGAACGAAAAATCGAAGAACACCAAAATCGTGATATCGCGTGTTTCGAGCGTTTCTGAGAGCACAGCTCGATGTAAATGTGTCGCAAACCTTCATTCTACTCAAATGCACAATATCCATGCGTTAAAAGTCGTCAGCCACACCTGTAGCGAACGAAAAATCGACGAACACCAAAATCGTGATATCGCGTGTTTCGAGCGTTTCTGAGAGCACAGCTCGGTGTAAATGTGTCAAAAACCTACATTTTACTCAAATACACAAGGTCCATGCACTACAAGTCATCTGGCACCGCTGTGGTGAACGAAAAATCGAAGAACACCAAAATCGTGATATCGCGTGTTTCGAGCGTTTCTGGAGCACAGCTCGGTGTAAATGTGTCAAAAACCTTCATTCTACTCAAATGCACAATATCCATGCACTAAAAGTCATCTGGCACCGCTGTGGTGAACGAAACATTGAACAGTACGAAAATCGTGATATCGCGTGTTTCGAGCGTTTCTGAGAGCACAGCTCGGTGTAAATGTATGAAAAACCTTCATTCTACTGAAATGCACATTATCAATGCATTAAAAGTCGTCTGCCACAGCTGTGGCGAACGAAAAATCGAAGAACACCAAAATCGTGATATCGCGTGTTTCGAGCGTTTCTGAGAGCACAGCTCGATGTAAATGTGTCGCAAACCTTTATTCTACTCAAATGCACAATATCCATGCGTTAAAAGTCGTCAGCC
This sequence comes from Pimpla rufipes, assembly GCA_963932165.1. Classification (NCBI taxonomy): domain Eukaryota; kingdom Metazoa; phylum Arthropoda; class Insecta; order Hymenoptera; family Ichneumonidae; genus Pimpla; species Pimpla rufipes. Next base: position 6,807,937 of record OZ010632.1, read on the forward strand.
ACACCTGTAGCGAACGAAAAATCGACGAACACCAAAATCGTGATATCGCGTGTTTCGAGCGTTTCTGAGAGCACAGCTCGGTGTAAATGTGTCAAAAACCTTCATTCTACTCAAATGCACAATATCCATGTGATTGAAGTCGTCTGGCACAGCTGTGGCGAACGAAACATCGAAGAACAACAAAATCGTGATATCGCGTGTTTCGAGCGTTTCTGAGAGCACAGCTCGGTGTAAATGTGTCAAAAACCTTCATTCTACTCAAATGCACAATATCCTTGAACTAAAAGTCGTCTGGCACAGCTGTGGCGAACGAAACATCGAAGATCACCAAAATCGTGATATCGCGTGTTTCGAGCGTTTCTGAGAGCACAGCTCGGTGTAAATGTGTCAAAAACCTTCATTCTACTCAAATGCACAATATCCATGCGGTTGAAGTCGTCTGGCACAGCTGTGGCGAAAGAAACATCGAAGAACACCAAATTCGTGATATCGCGTGTTTCGAGCGTTTCTGAGAGCACAGCTCGGTGTAAATGTGTCAAAAACCTTCATTTTACTCAAATACACAAGGTCCATGCACGAGTCATGCACGTGTCAAAAACCTTCATTCTACTCAAATGCACAATATCCATGCACTAAAAGTCATCTGGCACCGCTGTGGTGAACGAAACTTTGAACAGTACGAAAATCGTGATCGGGTGTTTCGAGCGTTTCTGAGAGCACAGCCCGGTGTAAATGTATGAAAAACCTTCATTCTACTCAAATGCACATTATCCATGCGTTAAAAGTCGTCTGCCACAGCTGTGGCGAACGAAAAATCGAAGAACACCAAAATCGTGATACGCGTGTTTCGAGCGTTTCTGGAGCACAGCTCGGTGTAAATGTGTCAAAAACCTTCATTCTACTCAAATGCACAATATCCATGCGTTAAAAGTCGTCTACCACACCTGTGGCGAACGAAAAATCGACGAAAACCAAAATCGTGATATCGCGTGTTTCGAGCGTTTCTGAGAGCACAGCTCGGTGTAAATGTGTCAAAAACCTTCATTTTACTCAAATACACAAGATCCATGCGTTAAAAGTCGTCTGCCACAGCTGTGGCGAACGAAAAATCGAAGAACACCAAAATCGTGATATCGCGTGTTTCCAGCGTTTCTGTGATCTCAGCTCGGTGTAAATTTGTGAAAACCTTCATTCTACTCAAATGCGCAATATCCATGCGGTTAAAGTCGACTGGCACAGCTGTGGCGAACGAAACATCGAAGAACACCAAATTCGTGATATCGCGTGTTTCGAGCGTTTCTGAGAGCACAGCTCGGTGTAAATGTGTCAAAAACCTTCATTCTACTCAAATGCACAAGATCCATGTGTTAAAAGTTGTCTGGCACAGCTGTGGCGAACGAAAAATCGACGAACACCAAAATCGTGATATCGCGTGTTTCGAGCGTTTCTGAGAGCACAGCTCGGTGTAAATGTGTCAAAGACCTTCATTCTACTCAAATGCACAATATCCATGCGTTAAAAGTCGTCTGGCACAGCTGTGGCGAACGAAAAATCGACGAACACCAAAATCGTGATATCGCGTGTTTCGAGTGTTTCTGAGAGCACAGCTCGGTGTAAATGTGTCCAAAACCTTCATTCTACTCAAATACACAACATCCATGTGTTAAAAGTTGTCTGGCACAGCTGTGGCGAACGAAACTTTGAACAGTACCAAAATCGAGATATCTCATGTTTCGAGCGTTCCTGAGAGCACAGCTCAGTGTAAACGTGTCAAAAACGTTCATTCTACTCAAATGCACAACATACATGTACTAAAAGTCATCTGGCAACGCTGGGGTGAACGAATGTTTGAACAGTACAAAAATCGTGATATCGCGTGTTTCGAGCGTTTCTGAGAGCACAGCTCGGTGTAAATGTGTCACAAACCTTCATTCTACTCAAATGCACAATATCCTTGCACTAAAAGTCGTCTGGCACAGCTGTGGCGAACGAAACATCGAAGGTCACCAAAATCGTGATATCGCGTGTTTCGAGCGTTTCTGAGAGCACAGCTCGGTGTAAATATGTCAAAAACCTTCATTCTACTCAAATGCACAATATCCATGCTGTTAAAGTCGTCTGGCACAGCTGAGGCGAACGAAAAATCGACGAACACCAAAATCGGGATATCGCGTGTTTCGAACGTTTCTGAGAGCACAGCTCGGTGTAAATGTGTCAAAAACCTTCATTCTACTCAAATACTCAAGATCCATGTTATAAAAGTTGTCTGGCACAGCCGTGGCGAACGAAACATTGAAGAACACCAAAATCGTGATATCGCGTGTTTCGAGCGTTTTTGAGAGCACAGCTCGGTGTAAGTGTGTCAAAAACCTTCATTCTACTGAAATGAACAATATCCATGCGGTTAAAGTCGTCTGGCACAGCTGTGGCGAACGAAACATCGAAGAACACCAAAATCGTGATATCGCGTGTTTCGAGCGTTTCTGAGAGCACAGCTCGGTGTAAATGTGTCAAAAACCTTAATTCCACTCAAATGCACAATATCCATGCGCTAAAAGTCGTCTGCCAGAGCTGTGGCGAATGAAAAATCGACGAACACCAAAATCGTGATATCGCGTGATTCGAGCATTTCTGAGAGCACAGCTCGGTGTAAGTGTGTCAAAGACCTTCATTCTACTGAAATGCACAATATTCAAGCGTTAAAAGTCGTCTGGCACAGCTGTGGCGAACGAAAAATCGAAGAACACCAAAATCATGATATCGCGTGTTTCGAGCGTTTCTGAGAGCACGGCTCCTTGTAAATGTGTCAAAAACCTTCATCCTACTCAAATACTCAAGATCCATGTGGTAAAAGTTGTCTGGCACAGCCGTGGCGAACGAAACATTGAAGAACACCAAAATCGTGAAATCGCGTGTTTCGAGCGATTCTGAGAGCACAGCTCGGTGTAAATGTGTCAAAGACCTTCATTCTACTCAAATGCACAATATCCATGCGTTAAAAGTCGGCTGGCACAGCTGTGGCGAACGAAAAATCGACGAACATGAAAATCGTGATATCGCGTGTTTCGAGCGTTTCTGAGAGCACAGCTCGGTGTAAATGTGTCAAAAACCTTCATACTACTCAAATGCACAATATTGAAGCGTTAAAAGTCGTCTGGCACAGCTGTGGCGAACGAAAAATCGACGAACACCAAAATCGTGATATCGCGTGTTTCGAGCGTTTCTGAGAGCACAGCTCCTTGTAAATGTGTCAAAAACCTTCATCCTACTCAAATACTCAAGATCCATGTGGTAAAAGTTGTCTGGCACAGCCGTGGCGAACGAAACATTGAAGAACACCAAAATCGTGATATCGCGTGTTTCGAGCGATTCTAAGAGCACAGCTCGGTGTAAATGTGTCAAAGACCTTCATTCTACTCAAATGCACAATATCCATGACTTAAAAGTCGTCTGGCACAGCTGTGGCGAACGAAAAATCGACGAACACCAAAATCGTGATATCGCGTGTTTCGAGCGTTTCTGAGAGCACAGCTCGGTGTAAATGTGTCAAAAACCTTCATTCTACTCAAATGCACAATATCCATGCTGTTAAAGTCGTCTGGCACAGCTGAGGCGAACGAAAAATCGACGAACACCAAAATCGTGATATCGCGTGTTTCGAGTGTTTCTGAGAGCACAACTCGGTGTAAATGTGTCAAAAACCTTCACTCTACTGAAATGCACAATATCCATGCGGTTAAAGTCGTCTGGCACAGCTGTGGCGAACGAAACATCGAAGAACACCAAAATCGTGATATCGCGTGTTTCGAGCGTTTCTGAGAGCACAGCTCGGTGTAAATGTGTCAAAAACCTTCATTCTACTCAAATGCACAATATCCATGCTGTTAAAGTCGTCTGGCACAGCTGAGGCGAACGAAAAATCGACGAACACCAAAATCGTGATATCGCGTGTTTCGAGTGTTTCTGAGAGCACAACTCGGTGTAAATGTGTCAAAAACCTTAATTCCACTCAAATGCACAATATCCATGCGCTAAAAGTCGTCTGCCACAGCTGTGGCGAATGAAAAATCGACGAACACCAAAATCGTGATATCGCGTGATTCGAGCATTTCTGAGAGCACAGCTCGGTGTAAGTGTGTCAAAGACCTTCATTCTACTGAAATGCACAATATTCAAGCGTTAAAAGTCGTCTGGCACAGCTGTGGCGAACGAAAAATCGAAGAACACCAAAATCATGATATCGCGTGTTTCGAGCGTTTCTGAGAGCACGGCTCCTTGTAAATGTGTCAAAAACCTTCATCCTACTCAAATACTCAAGATCCATGTGGTAAAAGTTGTCTGGCACAGCCGTGGCGAACGAAACATTGAAGAACACCAAAATCGTGAAATCGCGTGTTTCGAGCGATTCTGAGAGCACAGCTCGGTGTAAATGTGTCAAAGACCTTCATTCTACTCAAATGCACAATATCCATGCGTTAAAAGTCGGCTGGCACAGCTGTGGCGAACGAAAAATCGACGAACATGAAAATCGTGATATCGCGTGTTTCGAGCGTTTCTGAGAGCACAGCTCGGTGTAAATGTGTCAAAAACCTTCATACTACTCAAATGCACAATATTGAAGCGTTAAAAGTCGTCTGGCACAGCTGTGGCGAACGAAAAATCGACGAACACCAAAATCGTGATATCGCGTGTTTCGAGCGTTTCTGAGAGCACAGCTCCTTGTAAATGTGTCAAAAACCTTCATCCTACTCAAATACTCAAGATCCATGTGGTAAAAGTTGTCTGGCACAGCCGTGGCGAACGAAACATTGAAGAACACCAAAATCGTGATATCGCGTGTTTCGAGCGATTCTAAGAGCACAGCTCGGTGTAAATGTGTCAAAGACCTTCATTCTACTCAAATGCACAATATCCATGCTGTTAAAGTCGTCTGGCACAGCTGAGGCGAACGAAAAATCGACGAACACCAAAATCGTGATATCGCGTGTTTCGAGTGTTTCTGAGAGCACAACTCGGTGTAAATGTGTCAAAAACCTTCATTCTACTGAAATGCACAATATCCATGCGGTTAAAGTCGTCTGGCACAGCTGTGGCGAACGAAACATCGAAGAACACCAAAATCGTGATATCGCGTGTTTCGAGCGTTTCTGAGAGCACAGCTCGGTGTAAATGTGTCAAAGACCTTCATTCTACTCAATTGCACAATATCCATGCGTTAAAAGTCGTCTGGCACAGCTGTGGCGAACGAAAAATCGACGAACACCAAAATCGTGATATCGCGTGTTTCGAGTGTTTCTGAAAGCACAGCTCGGTGTAAATGTGTCAAAAACCTTCCTTCTACTGAAATGCACAATATCCATGCGGTTAAAGTCGTCTGGCACAGCTGTGGCGAACGAAACATCGACGAACACCAAAATCGTGATATCGCGTGTTTCGAGCTTTTCTTAGTGCACAGCTCGGTGTAAATGTGTCAAAGACCTTCATTCTACTCAAATGCACAATATCCATGCGTTAAAAGTCGGCTGGCACAGCTGTGGCGAACGAAAAATCGACGAACATGAAAATCGTGATATCGCGTGTTTCGAGCGTTTCTGAGAGCACAGCTCGGTGTAAATGTGTCAAAAACCTTCATACTACTCAAATGCACAATATTGAAGCGTTAAAAGTCGTCTGGCACAGCTGTGGCGAACGAAAAATCGACGAACACCAAAATCGTGATATCGCGTGTTTCGAGCGTTTCTGAGAGCACAGCTCCTTGTAAATGTGTCAAAAACCTTCATCCTACTCAAATACTCAAGATCCATGTGGTAAAAGTTGTCTGGCACAGCCGTGGCGAACGAAACATTGAAGAACACCAAAATCGTGATATCGCGTGTTTCGAGCGATTCTAAGAGCACAGCTCGGTGTAAATGTGTCAAAGACCTTCATTCTACTGAAATGCACAATATCCATGCGTTAAAAGTCGTCTGGCACAGCTGTGGCGAACGAAAAATCGACGAACACCAAAATCGTGATATCGCGTGTTTCGAGTGTTTCTGAAAGCACAGCTCGGTGTAAATGTGTCAAAAACCTTCCTTCTACTGAAATGCACAATATCCATGCGGTTAAAGTCGTCTGGCACAGCTGTGGCGAACGAAACATCGACGAACACCAAAATCGTGATATCGCGTGTTTCGAGCTTTTCTTAGTGCACAGCTCGGTGTAAATGTGTCAAAAACAGTCATTCTACTCAAATACTCAAGATCCATGTGGTAAAAGTTGGCTGGCACAGCCGTGGCGAACGAAACATTGAAGAACACCAAAGTCGTGATATCGCGTGTTTCGAGCGATTCTGAGAGTACAGCTCGGTGTAAATGTGTCAAAGACCTTCATTCTACTCAAATGCACAATATCCATGCGTTAAAAGTCGTTTGGCACAGCTGTGGCGAACGAAAAATCGACGAACACCAAAATCGTGATATCGCGTGTTTCGAGCGTTTCTGAGAGCACAGCTCGGTGTAAATGTGTCAAAGACCTTCATTCTACTCAAATGCACAAAATCCATGCGTTAAAAGTCGTCTGGCACAGCTGTGGCGAACGAAAAATCGACGAACACCAAAATCGTAATATCCCGTGTTTCGAGCGTTTCTGAGAACACAGCTCGGTGTAAATGTGTCAAAAACCTTCATTCTACTCAAATACACAAGATCCATGTGTTAAAAGTTGTCTGGCACAGCTGTGGCGAACGAAACTTTGAACAGTACCAAAATCGAGATATCTCATGTTTCGTGCGTTCCTGAGAGCACAGCTCGGTGTAAATGTGTCAAAAACCTTCATTTTACTCAAATACACAAGATCCATGTGTTAAAAGTTGTCTGGCACAGCTGTGGCGAACGAAACTTTGAACAGTACCAAAATCGAGATATCTCATGTTTCGAGCGTTCCTGAGAGCACAGCTCAGTGTAAACGTGTCAAAAACCTTCATTCTACACAAATGCACAATATCCATGCACTAAAAGTCATCTGGCACCGCTGTGGTGAACGAAACTTTGAACAGTACGAAAATCGTGATATCGCGTGTTTCGAGCGTTTCTGAGAGCACAGCTCGGTGTAAATGTGTCAAAAACATTCATTCTACTCAAATGCACAATATCCATGCACTAAAAGTCGTCTGGCACAGCTGTGGCGAACGAAACATCGAAGATCACCAAAATCGTGATATCGCGTGTTTCCAGCGTTTCTGAGAACACAGCCCGGCGTAAATGTGTTAAAAACCTTCATTCTACTCAAATGCACAATATCCTTGCACTAAAAGTCGTCTGGCACAGCTGTGGCGAACGAACCATCGAAGATCACCAAAATCGTGATATCGCGTGATTCGAGCGTTTCTGAGAGCACAGCTCGGTGTAAATGTGTCAAAAACCTTCATTCTAATCAAATGCAGAATATCCATGCTGTTAAAGTCGTCTGGCACAGCTGTGGCGAACGAAATATCGAAGAACACCAAAATCGTGATATCGCGTGTTTCGAGCGTTTCTGAGACCACAGCTCTGTGTAAATGTGTCAGAAACCTTCATTCTACTCAAATGCACAATACCTATGCACTAAAAGTCATCTGGCACCGCTGGGGTGAACGAATGTTTGAACAGTACGAAAATCGTGATATCGCGTGTTTCGAGCGTTTCTGAGAGCACAGCTCGGTGTAAATGTGTCACAAACCTTCATTCTACTTAAATGCACAATATCCATGCGTTAAAAGTCGTCAGCCACACCTGAAGCGAACGAAAAATCGACGAACACCAAAATCGTGATATCGCGTGTTTCGAGCGTTTCTGAGAGCATAGCTCGGTGTAAATGTGTCAAAAACCTTCATTCTACTCAAATGCACAATATCCATGCTGTTAAAGTCGTCTGGCACAGCTGTGGCGAACGAAAAATCGAAGAACACCAAAATCGTGATATCGCGTGTTTCGAGCGTTTCTGAGAGCACAGCTCGGTGTAAATGTGTCAAAAACCTTCATTCTACTCAAATGCACAATATCCTTGCACTAAAAGTCGTCTGGCACAGCTGTGGCGAACGAAACATCGAAGATCACCAAAATCGTGATATCGCGTGTTTCGAGCGTTTCTGAGAGCACAGCTCGGTGTAAATGTGTCAAAAACCTTCATTCTACTGAAATGCACAATATCCATGCGGTTAAAGTCGTCTGGCACAGCTGTGGCGAACGAAACATCGAAGAACACCAAAATCGTGATAGTGCGTGTTTCGAGCGTTTCTGAGAGCACAGCTCGGTGTAAATGTGTCAAAAACCTTCATTCTACTCAAATGCACAATATCCATGCTGTTAAAGTCGTCTGGCACAGCTGAGGCGAACGAAAAATCGACGAACACCAAAATCGTGATATCGCGTGTTTCGAGTGTTTCTGAGAGCACAACTCGGTGTAAATGTGTCAAAAACCTTCATTCTACTGAAATGCACAATATCCATGCTGTTAAAGTCGTCTGGCACAGCTGTGGCGAACGAAACATCGAAGAACACCAAAATCGTGATATCGCGTGTTTCGAGCGTTTCTGAGAGCACAGCTCGGTGTAAATGTGTCAAAGACCTTCATTCTACTCAATTGCACAATATCCATGCGTTAAAAGTCGTCTGGCACAGCTGTGGCGAACGAAAAATCGACGAACACCAAAATCGTGATATCGCGTGTTCGAGTGTTTCTGAAAGCACAGCTCGGTGTAAATGTGTCAAAAACCTTCCTTCTACTGAAATGCACAATATCCATGCGGTTAAAGTCGTCTGGCACAGCTGTGGCGAACGAAACATCGACGAACACCAAAATCGTGATATCGCGTGTTTCGAGTGTTTCTGAGAGCACAGCTCGGTGTAAATGTGTCCAAAACCTTCATTCTACTCAAATACACAACATCCATGTGTTAAAAGTTGTCTGGCACAGCTGTGGCGAACGAAACTTTGAACAGTACCAAAATCGAGATATCTCATGTTTCGAGCGTTCCTGAGAGCACAGCTCAGTGTAAACGTGTCAAAAACGTTCATTCTACTCAAATGCACAATATACATGTACTAAAAGTCATCTGGCAACGCTGGGGTGAACGAATGTTTGAACAGTACAAAAATCGTGATATCGCGTGTTTCGAGCGTTTCTGAGAGCACAGCTCGGTGTAAATGTGTCACAAACCTTCATTCTACTCAAATGCACAATATCCTTGCACTAAAAGTCGTCTGGCACAGCTGTGGCGAACGAAACATCGAAGGTCACCAAAATCGTGATATCGCGTGTTTCGAGCGTTTCTGAGAGCACAGCTCGGTGTAAATATGTCAAAAACCTTCATTCTACTCAAATGCACAATATCCATGCTGTTAAAGTCGTCTGGCACAGCTGAGGCGAACGAAAAATCGACGAACACCAAAATCGGGATATCGCGTGTTTCGAACGTTTCTGAGAGCACAGCTCGGTGTAAATGTGTCAAAAACCTTCATTCTACTCAAATACTCAAGATCCATGTTATAAAAGTTGTCTGGCACAGCCGTGGCGAACGAAACATTGAAGAACACCAAAATCGTGATATCGCGTGTTTCGAGCGTTTTTGAGAGCACAGCTCGGTGTAAGTGTGTCAAAAACCTTCATTCTACTGAAATGAACAATATCCATGCGGTTAAAGTCGTCTGGCACAGCTGTGGCGAACGAAACATCGAAGAACACCAAAATCGTGATATCGCGTGTTTCGAGCGTTTCTGAGAGCACAGCTCGGTGTAAATGTGTCAAAAACCTTAATTCCACTCAAATGCACAATATCCATGCGCTAAAAGTCGTCTGCCAGAGCTGTGGCGAATGAAAAATCGACGAACACCAAAATCGTGATATCGCGTGATTCGAGCATTTCTGAGAGCACAGCTCGGTGTAAGTGTGTCAAAGACCTTCATTCTACTGAAATGCACAATATTCAAGCGTTAAAAGTCGTCTGGCACAGCTGTGGCGAACGAAAAATCGAAGAACACCAAAATCATGATATCGCGTGTTTCGAGCGTTTCTGAGACCACGGCTCCTTGTAAATGTGTCAAAAACCTTCATCCTACTCAAATACTCAAGATCCATGTGGTAAAAGTTGTCTGGCACAGCCGTGGCGAACGAAACATTGAAGAACACCAAAATCGTGAAATCGCGTGTTTCGAGCGATTCTGAGAGCACAGCTCGGTGTAAATGTGTCAAAGACCTTCATTCTACTCAAATGCACAATATCCATGCGTTAAAAGTCGGCTGGCACAGCTGTGGCGATCGAAAAATCGACGAACATGAAAATCGTGATATCGCGTGTTTCGAGCGTTTCTGAGAGCACAGCTCGGTGTAAATGTGTCAAAAACCTTCATACTACTCAAATGCACAATATTGAAGCGTTAAAAGTCGTCTGGCACAGCTGTGGCGAACGAAAAATCGACGAACACCAAAATCGTGATATCGCGTGTTTCGAGCGTTTCTGAGAGCACAGCTCCTTGTAAATGTGTCAAAAACCTTCATCCTACTCAAATACTCAAGATCCATGTGGTAAAAGTTGTCTGGCACAGCCGTGGCGAACGAAACATTGAAGAACACCAAAATCGTGATATCGCGTGTTTCGAGCGATTCTAAGAGCACAGCTCGGTGTAAATGTGTCAAAGACCTTCATTCTACTCAAATGCACAATATCCATGACTTAAAAGTCGTCTGGCACAGCTGTGGCGAACGAAAAATCGACGAACACCAAAATCGTGATATCGCGTGTTTCGAGCGTTTCTGAGAGCACAGCTCGGTGTAAATGTGTCAAAAACCTTCATTCTACTCAAATGCACAATATCCATGCTGTTAAAGTCGTCTGGCACAGCTGAGGCGAACGAAAAATCGACGAACACCAAAATCGTGATATCGCGTGTTTCGAGTGTTTCTGAGAGCACAACTCGGTGTAAATGTGTCAAAAACCTTCACTCTACTGAAATGCACAATATCCATGCGGTTAAAGTCGTCTGGCACAGCTGTGGCGAACGAAACATCGAAGAACACCAAAATCGTGATATCGCGTGTTTCGAGCGTTTCTGAGAGCACAGCTCGGTGTAAATGTGTCAAAAACCTTCATTCTACTCAAATGCACAATATCCATGCTGTTAAAGTCGTCTGGCACAGCTGAGGCGAACGAAAAATCGACGAACACCAAAATCGTGATATCGCGTGTTTCGAGTGTTTCTGAGAGCACAACTCGGTGTAAATGTGTCAAAAACCTTAATTCCACTCAAATGCACAATATCCATGCGCTAAAAGTCGTCTGCCACAGCTGTGGCGAATGAAAAATCGACGAACACCAAAATCGTGATATCGCGTGATTCGAGCATTTCTGAGAGCACAGCTCGGTGTAAGTGTGTCAAAGACCTTCATTCTACTGAAATGCACAATATTCAAGCGTTAAAAGTCGTCTGGCACAGCTGTGGCGAACGAAAAATCGAAGAACACCAAAATCATGATATCGCGTGTTTCGAGCGTTTCTGAGAGCACGGCTCCTTGTAAATGTGTCAAAAACCTTCATCCTACTCAAATACTCAAGATCCATGTGGTAAAAGTTGTCTGGCACAGCCGTGGCGAACGAAACATTGAAGAACACCAAAATCGTGAAATCGCGTGTTTCGAGCGATTCTGAGAGCACAGCTCGGTGTAAATGTGTCAAAGACCTTCATTCTACTCAAATGCACAATATCCATGCGTTAAAAGTCGGCTGGCACAGCTGTGGCGAACGAAAAATCGACGAACATGAAAATCGTGATATCGCGTGTTTCGAGCGTTTCTGAGAGCACAGCTCGGTGTAAATGTGTCAAAAACCTTCATACTACTCAAATGCACAATATTGAAGCGTTAAAAGTCGTCTGGCACAGCTGTGGCGAACGAAAAATCGACGAACACCAAAATCGTGATATCGCGTGTTTCGAGCGTTTCTGAGAGCACAGCTCCTTGTAAATGTGTCAAAAACCTTCATCCTACTCAAATACTCAAGATCCATGTGGTAAAAGTTGTCTGGCACAGCCGTGGCGAACGAAACATTGAAGAACACCAAAATCGTGATATCGCGTGTTTCGAGCGATTCTAAGAGCACAGCTCGGTGTAAATGTGTCAAAGACCTTCATTCTACTCAAATGCACAATATCCATGCTGTTAAAGTCGTCTGGCACAGCTGAGGCGAACGAAAAATCGACGAACACCAAAATCGTGATATCGCGTGTTTCGAGTGTTTCTGAGAGCACAACTCGGTGTAAATGTGTCAAAAACCTTCATTCTACTGAAATGCACAATATCCATGCGGTTAAAGTCGTCTGGCACAGCTGTGGCGAACGAAACATCGAAGAACACCAAAATCGTGATATCGCGTGTTTCGAGCGTTTCTGAGAGCACAGCTCGGTGTAAATGTGTCAAAGACCTTCATTCTACTCAATTGCACAATATCCATGCGTTAAAAGTCGTCTGGCACAGCTGTGGCGAACGAAAAATCGACGAACACCAAAATCGTGATATCGCGTGTTTCGAGTGTTTCTGAAAGCACAGCTCGGTGTAAATGTGTCAAAAACCTTCCTTCTACTGAAATGCACAATATCCATGCGGTTAAAGTCGTCTGGCACAGCTGTGGCGAACGAAACATCGACGAACACCAAAATCGTGATATCGCGTGTTTCGAGCTTTTCTTAGTGCACAGCTCGGTGTAAATGTGTCAAAGACCTTCATTCTACTCAAATGCACAATATCCATGCGTTAAAAGTCGGCTGGCACAGCTGTGGCGAACGAAAAATCGACGAACATGAAAATCGTGATATCGCGTGTTTCGAGCGTTTCTGAGAGCACAGCTCGGTGTAAATGTGTCAAAAACCTTCATACTACTCAAATGCACAATATTGAAGCGTTAAAAGTCGTCTGGCACAGCTGTGGCGAACGAAAAATCGACGAACACCAAAATCGTGATATCGCGTGTTTCGAGCGTTTCTGAGAGCACAGCTCCTTGTAAATGTGTCAAAAACCTTCATCCTACTCAAATACTCAAGATCCATGTGGTAAAAGTTGTCTGGCACAGCCGTGGCGAACGAAACATTGAAGAACACCAAAATCGTGATATCGCGTGTTTCGAGCGATTCTAAGAGCACAGCTCGGTGTAAATGTGTCAAAGACCTTCATTCTACTGAAATGCACAATATCCATGCGTTAAAAGTCGTCTGGCACAGCTGTGGCGAACGAAAAATCGACGAACACCAAAATCGTGATATCGCGTGTTTCGAGTGTTTCTGAAAGCACAGCTCGGTGTAAATGTGTCAAAAACCTTCCTTCTACTGAAATGCACAATATCCATGCGGTTAAAGTCGTCTGGCACAGCTGTGGCGAACGAAACATCGACGAACACCAAAATCGTGATATCGCGTGTTTCGAGCTTTTCTTAGTGCACAGCTCGGTGTAAATGTGTCAAAAACAGTCATTCTACTCAAATACTCAAGATCCATGTGGTAAAAGTTGGCTGGCACAGCCGTGGCGAACGAAACATTGAAGAACACCAAAGTCGTGATATCGCGTGTTTCGAGCGATTCTGAGAGTACAGCTCGGTGTAAATGTGTCAAAGACCTTCATTCTACTCAAATGCACAATATCCATGCGTTAAAAGTCGTTTGGCACAGCTGTGGCGAACGAAAAATCGACGAACACCAAAATCGTGATATCGCGTGTTTCGAGCGTTTCTGAGAGCACAGCTCGGTGTAAATGTGTCAAAGACCTTCATTCTACTCAAATGCACAAAATCCATGCGTTAAAAGTCGTCTGGCACAGCTGTGGCGAACGAAAAATCGACGAACACCAAAATCGTAATATCCCGTGTTTCGAGCGTTTCTGAGAACACAGCTCGGTGTAAATGTGTCAAAAACCTTCATTCTACTCAAATACACAAGATCCATGTGTTAAAAGTTGTCTGGCACAGCTGTGGCGAACGAAACTTTGAACAGTACCAAAATCGAGATATCTCATGTTTCGTGCGTTCCTGAGAGCACAGCTCGGTGTAAATGTGTCAAAAACCTTCATTTTACTCAAATACACAAGATCCATGTGTTAAAAGTTGTCTGGCACAGCTGTGGCGAACGAAACTTTGAACAGTACCAAAATCGAGATATCTCATGTTTCGAGCGTTCCTGAGAGCACAGCTCAGTGTAAACGTGTCAAAAACCTTCATTCTACACAAATGCACAATATCCATGCACTAAAAGTCATCTGGCACCGCTGTGGTGAACGAAACTTTGAACAGTACGAAAATCGTGATATCGCGTGTTTCGAGCGTTTCTGAGAGCACAGCTCGGTGTAAATGTGTCAAAAACATTCATTCTACTCAAATGCACAATATCCATGCACTAAAAGTCGTCTGGCACAGCTGTGGCGAACGAAACATCGAAGATCACCAAAATCGTGATATCGCGTGTTTCCAGCGTTTCTGAGAACACAGCCCGGCGTAAATGTGTTAAAAACCTTCATTCTACTCAAATGCACAATATCCTTGCACTAAAAGTCGTCTGGCACAGCTGTGGCGAACGAACCATCGAAGATCACCAAAATCGTGATATCGCGTGATTCGAGCGTTTCTGAGAGCACAGCTCGGTGTAAATGTGTCAAAAACCTTCATTCTAATCAAATGCAGAATATCCATGCTGTTAAAGTCGTCTGGCACAGCTGTGGCGAACGAAATATCGAAGAACACCAAAATCGTGATATCGCGTGTTTCGAGCGTTTCTGAGACCACAGCTCTGTGTAAATGTGTCAGAAACCTTCATTCTACTCAAATGCACAATACCTATGCACTAAAAGTCATCTGGCACCGCTGGGGTGAACGAATGTTTGAACAGTACGAAAATCGTGATATCGCGTGTTTCGAGCGTTTCTGAGAGCACAGCTCGGTGTAAATGTGTCACAAACCTTCATTCTACTTAAATGCACAATATCCATGCGTTAAAAGTCGTCAGCCACACCTGAAGCGAACGAAAAATCGACGAACACCAAAATCGTGATATCGCGTGTTTCGAGCGTTTCTGAGAGCATAGCTCGGTGTAAATGTGTCAAAAACCTTCATTCTACTCAAATGCACAATATCCATGCTGTTAAAGTCGTCTGGCACAGCTGTGGCGAACGAAAAATCGAAGAACACCAAAATCGTGATATCGCGTGTTTCGAGCGTTTCTGAGAGCACAGCTCGGTGTAAATGTGTCAAAAACCTTCATTCTACTCAAATGCACAATATCCTTGCACTAAAAGTCGTCTGGCACAGCTGTGGCGAACGAAACATCGAAGATCACCAAAATCGTGATATCGCGTGTTTCGAGCGTTTCTGAGAGCACAGCTCGGTGTAAATGTGTCAAAAACCTTCATTCTACTGAAATGCACAATATCCATGCGGTTAAAGTCGTCTGGCACAGCTGTGGCGAACGAAACATCGAAGAACACCAAAATCGTGATACCGCGTGTTTCGAGCGTTTCTGAGAGCACAGCTCGGTGTAAATGTGTCAAAAACCTTCATTCTACTCAAATGCACAATATCCATGCTGTTAAAGTCGTCTGGCACAGCTGAGGCGAACGAAAAATCGACGAACACCAAAATCGTGATATCGCGTGTTTCGAGTGTTTCTGAGAGCACAACTCGGTGTAAATGTGTCAAAAACCTTCATTCTACTGAAATGCACAATATCCATGCTGTTAAAGTCATCTGGCACAGCTGTGGCGAACGAAACATCGAAGAACACCAAAATCGTGATATCGCGTGTTTCGAGCGTTTCTGAGAGCACAGCTCGGTGTAAATGTGTCAAAGACCTTCATTCTACTCAATTGCACAATATCCATGCGTTAAAAGTCGTCTGGCACAGCTGTGGCGAACGAAAAATCGACGAACACCAAAATCGTGATATCGCGTGTTTCGAGTGTTTCTGAAAGCACAGCTCGGTGTAAATGTGTCAAAAACCTTCCTTCTACTGAAATGCACAATATCCATGCGGTTAAAGTCGTCTGGCACAGCTGTGGCGAACGAAACATCGACGAACACCAAAATCGTGATATCGCGTGTTTCGAGCGTTTCTTAGTGCACAGCTCGGTGTAAATGTGTCAAAAACAGTCATTCTACTCAAATACTCAAGATCCATGTGGTAAAAGTTGGCTGGCACAGCCGTGGCGAACGAAACATTGAAGAACACCAAAATCGTGATATCGCGTGTTTCGAGCGATTCTGAGAGTACAGCTCGGTGTAAATGTGTCAAAGACCTTCATTCTACTCAAATGCACAATATCCATGCGTTAAAAGTCGTTTGGCACAGCTGTGGCGAACGAAAAATCGACGAACACCAAAATCGTGATATCGCGTGTTTCGAGCGTTTCTGAGAGCACAGCTCGGTGTAAATGTGTCAAAGACCTTCATTCTACTCAAATGCACAATATCCATGCGTTAAAAGTCGTCTGGCACAGCTGTGGCGAACGAAAAATCGACGAACACCAAAATCGTAATATCGCGTGTTTCGAGCGTTTCTGAGAACACAGCTCGGTGTAAATGTGTCAAAAACCTTCATTCTACTCAAATACACAAGATCCATGTGTTAAAAGTTGTCTGGCACAGCTGTGGCGAACGAAACTTTGAACAGTACCAAAATCGAGATATCTCATGTTTCGTGCGTTCCTGAGAGCACAGCTCGGTGTAAATGAGTCAAAAACCTTCATTTTACTCAAATACACAAGATCCATGTGTTAAAAGTTGTCTGGCACAGCTGTGGCGAACGAAACTTTGAACAGTACCAAAATCGAGATATCTCATGTTTCGAGCGTTCCTGAGAGCACAGCTCAGTGTAAACGTGTCAAAAACGTTCATTCTACTCAAATGCACAATATCCATGTACTAAAAGTCATCTGGCACCGCTGGGGTGAACGAATGTTTGAACAGTACAAAAATCGTGATATCGCGTGTTTCGAGCTTTTCTGAGAGCACAGCTCGGTGTAAATGTGTCACAAACCTTCATTCTACTCAAATGCACAATATCCATGCGTTAAAAGTCGTCAGCCACACCTGTAGCGAACGAAAAATCGACGAACACCAAAATCGTGATATCGCGTGTTTCGAGCGTTTCTGAGAGCACAGCTCGGTGTAAATGTGTCAAAAACCTTCATTCTACTCAAATGCACAATATCCATGCGGTTGAAGTCGTCTTTCACAGCTGTGGCGAAAGAAACATCGAAGAACACCAAATTCGTGATATCGCGTGTTTCGAGCGTTTCTGAGAGCACAGCTCGGTGTAAATGTGTCAAAAACATTAATTCTACTCAAATGCACAATATCCATGCACTAAAAGTCGTCTGGCACAGCTGTGGCGAACGAAACATCGAAGATCACCAAAATCGTGATATCGCGTGTTTCCAGCGTTTCTGAGAACACAGCCCGGTGTAAATGTGTCAAAAACCTTCATTCTACTCAAATGCACAATATCCATGCGGTTGAAGTCGTCTTTCACAGCTGTGGCGAACGAAACATCGAAGAACACCAAATTCGTGATATCGCGTGTTTCGAGCGTTTCTGAGAGCACAGCTCGGTGTAAATGTGTCACAAACCTTCATTCTACTCAAATGCACAATATCCATGCACTAAAAGTCGTCTGGCACAGCTGTGGCGATGGAAACATCGAAGATCACCAAAATCGTGATATCGCGTGTTTCCAGCGTTTCTGAGAACACAGCCCGGTGTAAATGTGTCAAAAACCTTCATTCTACTCAAATGCACAATATCCATGCGGTTGAAGTCGTCTTTCACAGCTGTGGCGAACGAAACATCGAAGAACACCAAATTCGTGATATCGCGTGTTTCGAGCGTTTCTGAGAGCACAGCTCGGTGTAAATGTGTCACAAACCTTCATTCTACTCAAATGCACAATATCCATGCTGTTAAAGTCGTCTGGCACAGCTGTGGCGAACGAAACATCGAAGAACACCAAAATCGTGATCGTGTAAATGTGTCAAAAACCTTCATTCTACTCAAATACACAAGATCCATGTGTTAAAAGTTGTCTGGCACAGCTGTGGCGAACGAAACTTTGAACAGTACCAAAATCGAGATATCTCATGTTTCGTGCGTTCCTGAGAGCACAGCTCGGTGTAAATGTGTCAAAAACCTTCATTTTACTCAAATACACAAGATCCATGTGTTAAAAGTTGTCTGGCACAGCTGTGGCGAACGAAACTTTGAACAGTACCAAAATCGAGATATCTCATGTTTCGAGCGTTCCTGAGAGCACAGCTCAGTGTAAACGTGTCAAAAACGTTCATTCTACTCAAATGCACAATATCCATGTACTAAAAGTCATCTGGCACCGCTGGGGTGAACGAATGTTTGAACAGTACGAAAATCGTGATATCGCGTGTTTCGAGCGTTTCTGAGAGCACAGCTCGGTGTAAATGTGTCACAAACATTCATTCTACTCAAATGCACAATATCCATGCGTTAAAAGTCGTCAGCCACACCTGTAGCGAACGAAACATCGAAGATCACCAAAATCGTGATATCGCGTGTTTCGAGCATTTCTGAGAGCACAGCTCGGTGTAAATGTGTCAAAAACCTTCATTCTACTCAAATGCGCAATATCCATGCGGTTGAAGTCGTCTGGCACAGCTGTGGCGAACGAAACATCGAAGAACACCAAATTCGTGATATCGCGTGTTTCGAGTGTTTCTGAGAGCACAACTCGGTGTAAATGTGTCAAAAACCTTCATTCTACTGAAATGCACAATATCCATGCGGTTAAAGTCGTCTGGCACAGCTGTGGCGAACGAAACATCGAAGAACACCAAAATCGTGTTATCGCGTGTTTCGAGCGTTTCTGAGAGCACAGCTCGGTGTAAATGTGTCAAAAACCTTCATTCTACTCAAATGCACAATATCCATGCTGTTAAAGTCGTCTGGCACAGCTGAGGCGAACGAAAAATCGACGAACACCAAAATCGTGATATCGCGTGTTTCGAGTGTTTCTGAGAGCACAACTCGGTGTAAATGTGTCAAAAACCTTCCTTCTACTGAAATGCACAATATCCATGCGGTTAAAGTCGTCTGGCACAGCTGTGGCGAACGAAACATCGACGAACACCAAAATCGTGATATCGCGTGTTTCGAGCGTTTCTTAGTGCACAGCTCGGTGTAAATGTGTCAAAAACAGTCATTCTACTCAAATACTCAAGATCCATGTGGTAAAAGTTGGCTGGCACAGCCGTGGCGAACGAAACATTGAAGAACACCAAAATCGTGATATCGCGTGTTTCGAGCGATTCTGAGAGTACAGCTCGGTGTAAATGTGTCAAAGACCTTCATTCTACTCAAATGCACAATATCCATGCGTTAAAAGTCGTTTGGCACAGCTGTGGCGCACGAAAAATCGACGAACACCAAAATCGTGATATCGCGTGTTTCGAGCGTTTCTGAGAGCACAGCTCGGTGTAAATGTGTCAAAGACCTTCATTCTACTCAAATGCACAATATCCATGCGTTAAAAGTCGTCTGGCACAGCTGTGGCGAACGAAAAATCGACGAACACCAAAATCGTAATATCGCGTGTTTCGAGCGTTTCTGAGAACACAGCTCGGTGTAAATGTGTCAAAAACCTTCATTCTACTCAAATACACAAGATCCATGTGTTAAAAGTTGTCTGGCACAGCTGTGGCGAACGAAACTTTGAACAGTACCAAAATCGAGATATCTCATGTTTCGTGCGTTCCTGAGAGCACAGCTCGGTGTAAATGTGTCAAAAACCTTCATTTTACTCAAATACACAAGATCCATGTGTTAAAAGTTGTCTGGCACAGCTGTGGCGAACGAAACTTTGAACAGTATCAAAATCGAGATATCTCATGTTTCGAGCGTTCCTGAGAGCACAGCTCAGTGTAAACGTGTCAAAAACGTTCATTCTACTCAAATGCACAATATCCATGTACTAAAAGTCATCTGGCACCGCTGGGGTGAACGAATGTTTGAACAGTACGAAAATCGTGATATCGCGTGTTTCGAGCGTTCCTGAGAGCACAGCTCAGTGTAAACGTGTCAAAAACGTTCATTCTACTCAAATGCACAATATCCATGTACTAAAAGTCATCTGGCACCGCTGGGGTGAACGAATGTTTGAACAGTACAAAAATCGTGATATCGCGTGTTTCGAGCTTTTCTGAGAGCACAGCTCGGTGTAAATGTGTCACAAACCTTCATTCTACTCAAATGCACAATATCCATGCGTTAAAAGTCGTCAGCCACACCTGTAGCGAACGAAAAATCGACGAACACCAAAATCGTGATATCGCGTGTTTCGAGCGTTTCTGAGAGCACATCTCGGTGTAAATGTGTCAAAAACCTTCATTCTACTCAAATGCACAATATCCATGCCGTTGAAGTCGTCTTTCACAGCTGTGGCGAAAGAAACATCGAAGAACACCAAATTCGTGATATCGCGTGTTTCGAGCGTTTCTGAGAGCACAGCTCGGTGTAAATGTGTCAAAAACATTAATTCTACTCAAATGCACAATATCCATGCACTAAAAGTCGTCTGGCACAGCTGTGGCGAACGAAACATCGAAGATCACCAAAATCGTGATATCGCGTGTTTCCAGCGTTTCTGAGAACACAGCCCGGTGTAAATGTGTCAAAAACCTTCATTCTACTCAAATGCACAATATCCATGCGGTTGAAGTCGTCTTTCACAGCTGTGGCGAACGAAACATCGAAGAACACCAAATTCGTGATATCGCGTGTTTCGAGCGTTTCTGAGAGCACAGCTCGGTGTAAATGTGTCACAAACCTTCATTCTACTCAAATGCACAATATCCATGCACTAAAAGTCGTCTGGCACAGCTGTGGCGAACGAAACATCGAAGATCACCAAAATCGTGATATCGCGTGTTTCCAGCGTTTCTGAGAACACAGCCCGGTGTAAATGTGTCAAAAACCTTCATTCTACTCAAATGCACAATATCCATGCGGTTGAAGTCGTCTTTCACAGCTGTGGCGAACGAAACATCGAAGAACACCAAATTCGTGATATCGCGTGTTTCGAGCGTTTCTGAGAGCACAGCTCGGTGTAAATGTGTCAAAAACCTTCATACTACTCAAATGCACAATATTGAAGCGTTAAAAGTCGTCTGGCACAGCTGTGGCGAACGAAAAATCGACGAACACCAAAATCGTGATATCGCGTGTTTCGAGCGTTTCTGAGAGCACAGCTCCTTGTAAATGTGTCAAAAACCTTCATCCTACTCAAATACTCAAGATCCATGTGGTAAAAGTTGTCTGGCACAGCCGTGGCGAACGAAACATTGAAGAACACCAAAATCGTGATATCGCGTGTTTCGAGCGATTCTAAGAGCACAGCTCGGTGTAAATGTGTCAAAGACCTTCATTCTACTGAAATGCACAATATCCATGCGTTAAAAGTCGTCTGGCACAGCTGTGGCGAACGAAAAATCGACGAACACCAAAATCGTGATATCGCGTGTTTCGAGCGATTCTAAGAGCACAGCTCGGTGTAAATGTGTCAAAGACCTTCATTCTACTCAAATGCACAATATCCATGACTTAAAAGTCGTCTGGCACAGCTGTGGCGAACGAAAAATCGACGAACACCAAAATCGTGATATCGCGTGTTTCGAGCGTTTCTGAGAGCACAGCTCGGTGTAAATGTGTCAAAAACCTTCATTCTACTCAAATGCACAATATCCATGCTGTTAAAGTCGTCTGGCACAGCTGAGGCGAACGAAAAATCGACGAACACCAAAATCGTGATATCGCGTGTTTCGAGTGTTTCTGAGAGCACAACTCGGTGTAAATGTGTCAAAAACCTTCACTCTACTGAAATGCACAATATCCATGCGGTTAAAGTCGTCTGGCACAGCTGTGGCGAACGAAACATCGAAGAACACCAAAATCGTGATATCGCGTGTTTCGAGCGTTTCTGAGAGCACAGCTCGGTGTAAATGTGTCAAAAACCTTCATTCTACTCAAATGCACAATATCCATGCTGTTAAAGTCGTCTGGCACAGCTGAGGCGAACGAAAAATCGACGAACACCAAAATCGTGATATCGCGTGTTTCGAGTGTTTCTGAGAGCACAACTCGGTGTAAATGTGTCAAAAACCTTAATTCCACTCAAATGCACAATATCCATGCGCTAAAAGTCGTCTGCCACAGCTGTGGCGAATGAAAAATCGACGAACACCAAAATCGTGATATCGCGTGATTCGAGCATTTCTGAGAGCACAGCTCGGTGTAAGTGTGTCAAAGACCTTCATTCTACTGAAATGCACAATATTCAAGCGTTAAAAGTCGTCTGGCACAGCTGTGGCGAACGAAAAATCGAAGAACACCAAAATCATGATATCGCGTGTTTCGAGCGTTTCTGAGAGCACGGCTCCTTGTAAATGTGTCAAAAACCTTCATCCTACTCAAATACTCAAGATCCATGTGGTAAAAGTTGTCTGGCACAGCCGTGGCGAACGAAACATTGAAGAACACCAAAATCGTGAAATCGCGTGTTTCGAGCGATTCTGAGAGCACAGCTCGGTGTAAATGTGTCAAAGACCTTCATTCTACTCAAATGCACAATATCCATGCGTTAAAAGTCGGCTGGCACAGCTGTGGCGAACGAAAAATCGACGAACATGAAAATCGTGATATCGCGTGTTTCGAGCGTTTCTTAGTGCACAGCTCGGTGTAAATGTGTCAAAAACAGTCATTCTACTCAAATACTCAAGATCCATGTGGTAAAAGTTGGCTGGCACAGCCGTGGCGAACGAAACATTGAAGAACACCAAAATCGTGATATCGCGTGTTTCGAGCGATTCTGAGAGTACAGCTCGGTGTAAATGTGTCAAAGACCTTCATTCTACTCAAATGCACAATATCCATGCGTTAAAAGTCGTTTGGCACAGCTGTGGCGAACGAAAAATCGACGAACACCAAAATCGTGATATCGCGTGTTTCGAGCGTTTCTGAGAGCACAGCTCGGTGTAAATGTGTCAAAGACCTTCATTCTACTCAAATGCACAATATCCATGCGTTAAAAGTCGTCTGGCACAGCTGTGGCGAACGAAAAATCGACGAACACCAAAATCGTAATATCGCGTGTTTCGAGCGTTTCTGAGAACACAGCTCGGTGTAAATGTGTCAAAAACCTTCATTCTACTCAAATACACAAGATCCATGTGTTAAAAGTTGTCTGGCACAGCTGTGGCGAACGAAACTTTGAACAGTACCAAAATCGAGATATCTCATGTTTCGTGCGTTCCTGAGAGCACAGCTCGGTGTAAATGAGTCAAAAACCTTCATTTTACTCAAATACACAAGATCCATGTGTTAAAAGTTGTCTGGCACAGCTGTGGCGAACGAAACTTTGAACAGTACCAAAATCGAGATATCTCATGTTTCGAGCGTTCCTGAGAGCACAGCTCAGTGTAAACGTGTCAAAAACGTTCATTCTACTCAAATGCACAATATCCATGTACTAAAAGTCATCTGGCACCGCTGGGGTGAACGAATGTTTGAACAGTACAAAAATCGTGATATCGCGTGTTTCGAGCTTTTCTGAGAGCACAGCTCGGTGTAAATGTGTCACAAACCTTCATTCTACTCAAATGCACAATATCCATGCGTTAAAAGTCGTCAGCCACACCTGTAGCGAACGAAAAATCGACGAACACCAAAATCGTGATATCGCGTGTTTCGAGCGTTTCTGAGAGCACAGCTCGGTGTAAATGTGTCAAAAACCTTCATTCTACTCAAATGCACAATATCCATGCGGTTGAAGTCGTCTTTCACAGCTGTGGCGAAAGAAACATCGAAGAACACCAAATTCGTGATATCGCGTGTTTCGAGCGTTTCTGAGAGCACAGCTCGGTGTAAATGTGTCAAAAACATTAATTCTACTCAAATGCACAATATCCATGCACTAAAAGTCGTCTGGCACAGCTGTGGCGAACGAAACATCGAAGATCACCAAAATCGTGATATCGCGTGTTTCCAGCGTTTCTGAGAACACAGCCCGGTGTAAATGTGTCAAAAACCTTCATTCTACTCAAATGCACAATATCCATGCGGTTGAAGTCGTCTTTCACAGCTGTGGCGAACGAAACATCGAAGAACACCAAATTCGTGATATCGCGTGTTTCGAGCGTTTCTGAGAGCACAGCTCGGTGTAAATGTGTCACAAACCTTCATTCTACTCAAATGCACAATATCCATGCACTAAAAGTCGTCTGGCACAGCTGTGGCGATGGAAACATCGAAGATCACCAAAATCGTGATATCGCGTGTTTCCAGCGTTTCTGAGAACACAGCCCGGTGTAAATGTGTCAAAAACCTTCATTCTACTCAAATGCACAATATCCA
The DNA here is from genome assembly GCA_963932165.1 of Pimpla rufipes. NCBI lineage: Eukaryota > Metazoa > Arthropoda > Insecta > Hymenoptera > Ichneumonidae > Pimpla > Pimpla rufipes. The sequence goes on from OZ010632.1 coordinate 6,832,352, forward strand.
TGCGGTTGAAGTCGTCTTTCACAGCTGTGGCGAACGAAACATCGAAGAACACCAAATTCGTGATATCGCGTGTTTCGAGCGTTTCTGAGAGCACAGCTCGGTGTAAATGTGTCACAAACCTTCATTCTACTCAAATGCACAATATCCATGCTGTTAAAGTCGTCTGGCACAGCTGTGGCGAACGAAACATCGAAGAACACCAAAATCGTGATCGTGTAAATGTGTCAAAAACCTTCATTCTACTCAAATACACAAGATCCATGTGTTAAAAGTTGTCTGGCACAGCTGTGGCGAACGAAACTTTGAACAGTACCAAAATCGAGATATCTCATGTTTCGTGCGTTCCTGAGAGCACAGCTCGGTGTAAATGTGTCAAAAACCTTCATTTTACTCAAATACACAAGATCCATGTGTTAAAAGTTGTCTGGCACAGCTGTGGCGAACGAAACTTTGAACAGTACCAAAATCGAGATATCTCATGTTTCGAGCGTTCCTGAGAGCACAGCTCAGTGTAAACGTGTCAAAAACGTTCATTCTACTCAAATGCACAATATCCATGTACTAAAAGTCATCTGGCACCGCTGGGGTGAACGAATGTTTGAACAGTACGAAAATCGTGATATCGCGTGTTTCGAGCGTTTCTGAGAGCACAGCTCGGTGTAAATGTGTCACAAACATTCATTCTACTCAAATGCACAATATCCATGCGTTAAAAGTCGTCAGCCACACCTGTAGCGAACGAAACATCGAAGATCACCAAAATCGTGATATCGCGTGTTTCGAGCGTTTCTGAGAGCACAGCTCGGTGTAAATGTGTCAAAAACCTTCATTCTACTCAAATGCACAATATCCATGCGGTTGAAGTCGTCTGGCACAGCTGTGGCGAACGAAACATCGAAGAACACCAAATTCGTGATATCGCGTGTTTCGAGCGTTTCTGAGAGCACAGCTCGGTGTAAATGTGTCAAAAACCTTCATTCTACTCAAATGCACAAGATCCATGTGTTAAAAGTTGTCTGGCACAGCTGTGGCGAACGAAACTTTGAACAGTACCAAAATCGAGATATCTCATGTTTCGTGCGTTCCTGAGAGCACAGCTCGGTGTAAATGTGTCAAAAACCTTCATTTTACTCAAATACACAAGATCCATGTGTTAAAAGTTGTCTGGCACAGCTGTGGCGAACGAAACTTTGAACAGTACCAAAATCGAGATATCTCATGTTTCGAGCGTTCCTGAGAGCACAGCTCAGTGTAAACGTGTCAAAAACGTTCATTCTACTCAAATGCACAATATCCATGTACTAAAAGTCATCTGGCACCGCTGGGGTGAACGAATGTTTGAACAGTACAAAAATCGTGATATCGCGTGTTTCGAGCTTTTCTGAGAGCACAGCTCGGTGTAAATGTGTCACAAACCTTCATTCTACTCAAATGCACAATATCCATGCGTTAAAAGTCGTCAGCCACACCTGTAGCGAACGAAAAATCGACGAACACCAAAATCGTGATATCGCGTGTTTCGAGCGTTTCTGGAGCACAGCTCGGTGTAAATGTGTCAAAAACCTTCATTCTACTCAAATGCACAATATCCATGCACTAAAAGTCATCTGGCACCGCTGTGGTGAACGAAACATTGAACAGTACGAAAATCGTGATATCGCGTGTTTCGAGCGTTTCTGAGAGCACAGCTCGGTGTAAATGTATGAAAAACCTTCATTCTACTGAAATGCACATTATCAATGCATTAAAAGTCGTCTGCCACAGCTGTGGCGAACGAAAAATCGAAGAACACCAAAATCGTGATATCGCGTGTTTCGAGCGTTTCTGAGAGCACAGCTCGATGTAAATGTGTCGCAAACCTTCATTCTACTCAAATGCACAATATCCATGCGTTAAAAGTCGTCAGCCACACCTGTAGCGAACGAAAAATCGACGAACACCAAAATCGTGATATCGCGTGTTTCGAGCGTTTCTGAGAGCACAGCTCGGTGTAAATGTGTCAAAAACCTTCATTCTACTCAAATGCACAATATCCATGTGATTGAAGTCGTCTGGCACAGCTGTGGCGAACGAAACATCGAAGAACACCAAAATCGTGATATCGCGTGTTTCGAGCGTTTCTGAGAGCACAGCTCGGTGTAAATGTGTCAAAAACCTTCATTCTACTCAAATGCACAATATCCTTGCACTAAAAGTCGTCTGGCACAGCTGCGGCGAACGAAACATCGAAGATCACCAAAATCGTGATATCGCGTGTTTCGAGCGTTTCTGAGAGCACAGCTCGGTGTAAATGTGTCAAAAACCTTCATTCTACTCAAATGCACAATATCCATGCGGTTGAAGTCGTCTGGCACAGCTGTGGCGAACGAAACATCGAAGAACACCAAATTCGTGATATCGCGTGTTTCGAGCGTTTCTGAGAGCACAGCTCGGTGTAAATGTGTCAAAAACCTTCATTCTACTCAAATGCACAAGATCCATGTGTTAAAAGTTGTCTGGCACAGCTGTGGCGAACGAAACTTTGAACAGTACCAAAATCGAGATATCTCATGTTTCGTGCGTTCCTGAGAGCACAGCTCGGTGTAAATGTGTCAAAAACCTTCATTTTACTCAAATACACAAGATCCATGTGTTAAAAGTTGTCTGGCACAGCTGTGGCGAACGAAACTTTGAACAGTACCAAAATCGAGATATCTCATGTTTCGAGCGTTCCTGAGAGCACAGCTCAGTGTAAACGTGTCAAAAACGTTCATTCTACTCAAATGCACAATATCCATGTACTAAAAGTCATCTGGCACCGCTGGGGTGAACGAATGTTTGAACAGTACAAAAATCGTGATATCGCGTGTTTCGAGCTTTTCTGAGAGCACAGCTCGGTGTAAATGTGTCACAAACCTTCATTCTACTCAAATGCACAATATCCATGCGTTAAAAGTCGTCAGCCACACCTGTAGCGAACGAAAAATCGACGAACACCAAAATCGTGATATCGCGTGTTTCGAGCGTTTCTGGAGCACAGCTCGGTGTAAATGTGTCAAAAACCTTCATTCTACTCAAATGCACAATATCCATGCACTAAAAGTCATCTGGCACCGCTGTGGTGAACGAAACATTGAACAGTACGAAAATCGTGATATCGCGTGTTTCGAGCGTTTCTGAGAGCACAGCTCGGTGTAAATGTATGAAAAACCTTCATTCTACTGAAATGCACATTATCAATGCATTAAAAGTCGTCTGCCACAGCTGTGGCGAACGAAAAATCGAAGAACACCAAAATCGTGATATCGCGTGTTTCGAGCGTTTCTGAGAGCACAGCTCGATGTAAATGTGTCGCAAACCTTCATTCTACTCAAATGCACAATATCCATGCGTTAAAAGTCGTCAGCCACACCTGTAGCGAACGAAAAATCGACGAACACCAAAATCGTGATATCGCGTGTTTCGAGCGTTTCTGAGAGCACAGCTCGGTGTAAATGTGTCAAAAACCTTCATTCTACTCAAATGCACAATATCCATGTGATTGAAGTCGTCTGGCACAGCTGTGGCGAACGAAACATCGAAGAACACCAAAATCGTGATATCGCGTGTTTCGAGCGTTTCTGAGAGCACAGCTCGGTGTAAATGTGTCAAAAACCTTCATTCTACTCAAATGCACAATATCCTTGCACTAAAAGTCGTCTGGCACAGCTGCGGCGAACGAAACATCGAAGATCACCAAAATCGTGATATCGCGTGTTTCGAGCGTTTCTGAGAGCACAGCTCGGTGTAAATGTGTCAAAAACCTTCATTCTACTCAAATGCACAATATCCATGCGGTTGAAGTCGTCTGGCACAGCTGTGGCGAAAGAAACATCGAAGAACACCAAATTCGTGATATCGCGTGTTTCGAGCGTTTCTGAGAGCACAGCTCGGTGTAAATGTGTCAAAAACCTTCATTTTACTCAAATACACAAGGTCCATGCACGAGTCATGCACGTGTCAAAAACCTTCATTCTACTCAAATGCACAATATCCATGCACTAAAAGTCATCTGGCACCGCTGTGGTGAACGAAACTTGGAACAGTACGAAAATCGTGATCGGGTGTTTCGAGCGTTTCTGAGAGCACAGCCCGGTGTAAATGTATGAAAAACCTTCATTCTACTCAAATGCACATTATCCATGCGTTAAAAGTCGTCTGCCACAGCTGTCGCGAACGAAAAATCGAAGAACACCAAAATCGTGATATCGCGTGTTTCGAGCGTTTCTGAGAGCACAGCTCGATGTAAATGTGTCGCAAACCTTCATTCTACTCAAATGCACAATATCCATGCGTTAAAAGTCGTCAGCCACACCTGTAGCGAACGAAAAATCGACGAACACCAAAATCGTGATATCGCGTGTTTCGAGCGTTTCTGAGAGCACAGCTCGGTGTAAATGTGTCAAAAACCTTCATTCTACTCAAATGCACAATATCCATGTGATTGAAGTCGTCTGGCACAGCTGTGGCGAACGAAACATCGAAGAACACCAAAATCGTGATATCGCGTGTTTCGAGCGTTTCTGAGAGCACAGCTCGGTGTAAATGTGTCAAAAACCTTCATTCTACTCAAATGCACAATATCCTTGCACTAAAAGTCGTCTGGCACAGCTGCGGCGAACGAAACATCGAAGATCACCAAAATCGTGATATCGCGTGTTTCGAGCGTTTCTGAGAGCACAGCTCGGTGTAAATGTGTCAAAAACCTTCATTTTACTCAAATACACAAGATCCATGTGTTAAAAGTTGTCTGGCACAGCTGTGGCGAACGAAACTTTGAACAGTACCAAAATCGAGATATCTCATGTTTCGAGCGTTCCTGAGAGCACAGCTCAGTGTAAACGTATCAAAAACGTTCATTCTACTCAAATGCACAATATCCATGTACTAAAAGTCATCTGGCACCGCTGGGGTGAACGAATGTTTGAACAGTACAAAAATCGTGATATCGCGTGTTTCGAGCTTTTCTGAGAGCACAGCTCGGTGTAAATGTGTCACAAACCTTCATTCTACTCAAATGCACAATATCCATGCGTTAAAAGTCGTCAGCCACACCTGTAGCGAACGAAAAATCGACGAACACCAAAATCGTGATATCGCGTGTTTCGAGCGTTTCTGAGAGCACAGCTCGGTGTAAATGTGTCAAAAACCTTCATTCTACTCAAATGCACAATATCCATGCGGTTGAAGTCGTCTTTCACAGCTGTGGCGAAAGAAACATCGAAGAACACCAAATTCGTGATATCGCGTGTTTCGAGCGTTTCTGGGAGCACAGCTGGGTGTAAATGTGTCAAAAACATTAATTCTACTCAAATGCACAATATCCATGCACTAAAAGTCGTCTGGCACAGCTGTGGCGAACGAAACATCGAAGATCACCAAAATCGTGATATCGCGTGTTTCGAGCGTTTCTGAGACCACAGCTCTGTGTAAATGTGTCAGAAACCTTCATTCTACTCAAATGCACAATACCTATGCACTAAAAGTCATCTGGCACCGCTGGGGTGAACGAATGTTTGAACAGTACGAAAATCGTGATATCGCGTGTTTCGAGCGTTTCTGAGAGCACAGCTCGGTGTAAATGTGTCACGAACCTTCATTCTACTTAAATGCACAATATCCATGCGTTAAAAGTCGTCAGCCACACCTGAAGCGAACGAAAAATCGACGAACACCAAAATCGTGATATCGCGTGTTTCGAGCGTTTCTGAGAGCATAGCTCGGTGTAAATGTGTCAAAAACCTTCATTCTACTCAAATGCACAATATCCATGCTGTTAAAGTCGTCTGGCACAGCTGTGGCGAACGAAAAATCGAAGAACACCAAAATCGTGATATCGCGTGTTTCGAGCGTTTCTGAGAGCACAGCTCGGTGTAAATGTGTCAAAAACCTTCATTCTACTCAAATGCACAATATCCTTGCACTAAAAGTCGTCTGGCACAGCTGTGGCGAACGAAACATCGAAGATCACCAAAATCGTGATATCGCGTGTTTCGAGCGTTTCTGAGAGCACAGCTCGGTGTAAATGTGTCAAAAACCTTCATTCTACTGAAATGCACAATATCCATGCGGTTAAAGTCGTCTGGCACAGCTGTGGCGAACGAAACATCGAAGAACACCAAAATCGTGATATCGCGTGTTTCGAGCGTTTCTGAGAGCACAGCTCGGTGTAAATGTGTCAAAAACCTTCCTTCTACTGAAATGCACAATATCCATGCGGTTAAAGTCGTCTGGCACAGCTGTGGCGAACGAAACATCGACGAACACCAAAATCGTGATATCGCGTGTTTCGAGCGTTTCTGAGAACACAGCTCGGTGTAAATGTGTCAAAAACCTTCATTCTACTCAAATGCACAATATCCATGTGATTGAAGTCGTCTGGCACAGCTGCGGCGAACGAAACATCGAAGATCACCAAAATCGTGATATCGCGTGTTTCGAGCGTTTCTGAGAGCACAGCTCGGTGTAAATGTGTCAAAAACCTTCATTTTACTCAAATACACAAGATCCATGTGTTAAAAGTTGTCTGGCACAGCTGTGGCGAACGAAACTTTGAACAGTACCAAAATCGAGATATCTCATGTTTCGACCGTTCCTGAGAGCACAGCTCAGTGTAAACGTGTCAAAAACGTTCATTCTACTCAAATGCACAATATCCATGTACTAAAAGTCATCTGGCACCGCTGGGGTGAACGAATGTTTGAACAGTACAAAAATCGTGATATCGCGTGTTTCGAGCTTTTCTGAGAGCACAGCTCGGTGTAAATGTGTCACAAACCTTCATTCTACTCAAATGCACAATATCCATGCGTTAAAAGTCGTCAGCCACACCTGTAGCGAACGAAAAATCGACGAACACCAAAATCGTGATATCGCGTGTTTCGAGTGTTTCTGAGAGCACAACTCGGTGTAAATGTGTCAAAAACCTTCATTCTACTGAAATGCACAATATCCATGCGGTTAAAGTCGTCTGGCACAGCTGTGGCGAACGAAACATCGAAGAACACCAAAATCGTGATATCGCGTGTTTCGAGCGTTTCTGAGAGCACAGCTCGGTGTAAATGTGTCAAAAACATTAATTCTACTCAAATGCACAATATCCATGCACTAAAAGTCGTCTGGCACAGCTGTGGCGAACGAAACATCGAAGATCACCAAAATCGTGATATCGCGTGTTTCCAGCGTTTCTGAGAACACAGCCCGGTGTAAATGTGTCAAAAACCTTCATTCTACTCAAATGCACAATATCCATGCGGTTGAAGTCGTCTTTCACAGCTGTGGCGAACGAAACATCGAAGAACACCAAATTCGTGATATCGCGTGTTTCGAGCGTTTCTGAGAGCACAGCTCGGTGTAAATGTGTCACAAACCTTCATTCTACTCAAATGCACAATATCCATGCACTAAAAGTCGTCTGGCACAGCTGTGGCGAACGAAACATCGAAGAACACCAAATTCGTGATATCGCGTGTTTCCAGCGTTTCTGAGAACACAGCCCGGTGTAAATGTGTCAAAAACCTTCATTCTACTCAAATGCACAATATCCATGCGGTTGAAGTCGTCTTTCACAGCTGTGGCGAACGAAACATCGAAGAACACCAAATTCGTGATATCGCGTGTTTCGAGCGTTTCTGAGAGCACAGCTCGGTGTAAATGTGTCACAAACCTTCATTCTACTCAAATGCACAAGATCCATGTGTTAAAAGTTGTCTGGCACAGCTGTGGCGAACGAAACTTTGAACAGTACCAAAATCGAGATATCTCATGTTTCGTGCGTTCCTGAGAGCACAGCTCGGTGTAAATGTGTCAAAAACCTTCATTTTACTCAAATACACAAGATCCATGTGTTAAAAGTTGTCTGGCACAGCTGTGGCGAACGAAACTTTGAACAGTACCAAAATCGAGATATCTCATGTTTCGAGCGTTCCTGAGAGCACAGCTCAGTGTAAACGTGTCAAAAACGTTCATTCTACTCAAATGCACAATATCCATGTACTAAAAGTCATCTGGCACCGCTGGGGTGAACGAATGTTTGAACAGTACAAAAATCGTGATATCGCGTGTTTCGAGCTTTTCTGAGAGCACAGCTCGGTGTAAATGTGTCACAAACCTTCATTCTACTCAAATGCACAATATCCATGCGTTAAAAGTCGTCAGCCACACCTGTAGCGAACGAAAAATCGACGAACACCAAAATCGTGATATCGCGTGTTTCGAGCGTTTCTGGAGCACAGCTCGGTGTAAATGTGTCAAAAACCTTCATTCTACTCAAATGCACAATATCCATGCACTAAAAGTCATCTGGCACCGCTGTGGTGAACGAAACATTGAACAGTACGAAAATCGTGATATCGCGTGTTTCGAGCGTTTCTGAGAGCACAGCTCGGTGTAAATGTATGAAAAACCTTCATTCTACTGAAATGCACATTATCAATGCATTAAAAGTCGTCTGCCACAGCTGTGGCGAACGAAAAATCGAAGAACACCAAAATCGTGATATCGCGTGTTTCGAGCGTTTCTGAGAGCACAGCTCGATGTAAATGTGTCGCAAACCTTCATTCTACTCAAATGCACAATATCCATGCGTTAAAAGTCGTCAGCCACACCTGTAGCGAACGAAAAATCGACGAACACCAAAATCGTGATATCGCGTGTTTCGAGCGTTTCTGAGAGCACAGCTCGGTGTAAATGTGTCAAAAACCTTCATTCTACTCAAATGCACAATATCCATGTGATTGAAGTCGTCTGGCACCGCTGTGGCGAACGAAACATCGAAGAACACCAAAATCGTGATATCGCGTGTTTCGAGCGTTTCTGAGAGCACAGCTCGGTGTAAATGTGTCAAAAACCTTCATTCTACTCAAATGCACAATATCCTTGCACTAAAAGTCGTCTGGCACAGCTGCGGCGAACGAAACATCGAAGATCACCAAAATCGTGATATCGCGTGTTTCGAGCGTTTCTGAGAGCACAGCTCGGTGTAAATGTGTCAAAAACCTTCATTCTACTCAAATGCACAATATCCATGCGGTTGAAGTCGTCTGGCACAGCTGTGGCGAAAGAAACATCGAAGAACACCAAATTCGTGATATCGCGTGTTTCGAGCGTTTCTGAGAGCACAGCTCGGTGTAAATGTGTCAAAAACCTTCATTTTACTCAAATACACAAGGTCCATGCACGAGTCATGCACGTGTCAAAAACCTTCATTCTACTCAAATGCACAATATCCATGCACTAAAAGTCATCTGGCACCGCTGTGGTGAACGAAACTTGGAACAGTACGAAAATCGTGATCGGGTGTTTCGAGCGTTTCTGAGAGCACAGCCCGGTGTAAATGTATGAAAAACCTTCATTCTACTCAAATGCACATTATCCATGCGTTAAAAGTCGTCTGCCACAGCTGTCGCGAACGAAAAATCGAAGAACACCAAAATCGTGATATCGCGTGTTTCGAGCGTTTCTGAGAGCACAGCTCGATGTAAATGTGTCGCAAACCTTCATTCTACTCAAATGCACAATATCCATGCGTTAAAAGTCGTCAGCCACACCTGTAGCGAACGAAAAATCGACGAACACCAAAATCGTGATATCGCGTGTTTCGAGCGTTTCTGAGAGCACAGCTCGGTGTAAATGTGTCAAAAACCTTCATTCTACTCAAATGCACAATATCCATGTGATTGAAGTCGTCTGGCACAGCTGTGGCGAACGAAACATCGAAGAACACCAAAATCGTGATATCGCGTGTTTCGAGCGTTTCTGAGAGCACAGCTCGGTGTAAATGTGTCAAAAACCTTCATTCTACTCAAATGCACAATATCCTTGCACTAAAAGTCGTCTGGCACAGCTGCGGCGAACGAAACATCGAAGATCACCAAAATCGTGATATCGCGTGTTTCGAGCGTTTCTGAGAGCACAGCTCGGTGTAAATGTGTCAAAAACCTTCATTTTACTCAAATACACAAGATCCATGTGTTAAAAGTTGTCTGGCACAGCTGTGGCGAACGAAACTTTGAACAGTACCAAAATCGAGATATCTCATGTTTCGAGCGTTCCTGAGAGCACAGCTCAGTGTAAACGTATCAAAAACGTTCATTCTACTCAAATGCACAATATCCATGTACTAAAAGTCATCTGGCACCGCTGGGGTGAACGAATGTTTGAACAGTACAAAAATCGTGATATCGCGTGTTTCGAGCTTTTCTGAGAGCACAGCTCGGTGTAAATGTGTCACAAACCTTCATTCTACTCAAATGCACAATATCCATGCGTTAAAAGTCGTCAGCCACACCTGTAGCGAACGAAAAATCGACGAACACCAAAATCGTGATATCGCGTGTTTCGAGCGTTTCTGAGAGCACAGCTCGGTGTAAATGTGTCAAAAACCTTCATTCTACTCAAATGCACAATATCCATGCGGTTGAAGTCGTCTTTCACAGCTGTGGCGAAAGAAACATCGAAGAACACCAAATTCGTGATATCGCGTGTTTCGAGCGTTTCTGGGAGCACAGCTCGGTGTAAATGTGTCAAAAACATTAATTCTACTCAAATGCACAATATCCATGCACTAAAAGTCGTCTGGCACAGCTGTGGCGAACGAAACATCGAAGATCACCAAAATCGTGATATCGCGTGTTTCGAGCGTTTCTGAGACCACAGCTCGGTGTAAATGTGTCACAAACCTTCATTCTACTTAAATGCACAATATCCATGCGTTAAAAGTCGTCAGCCACACCTGAAGCGAACGAAAAATCGACGAACACCAAAATCGTGATATCGCGTGTTTCGAGCGTTTCTGAGAGCATAGCTCGGTGTAAATGTGTCAAAAACCTTCATTCTACTCAAATGCACAATATCCATGCTGTTAAAGTCGTCTGGCACAGCTGTGGCGAACGAAAAATCGAAGAACACCAAAATCGTGATATCGCGTGTTTCGAGCGTTTCTGAGAGCACAGCTCGGTGTAAATGTGTCAAAAACCTTCATTCTACTCAAATGCACAATATCCTTGCACTAAAAGTCGTCTGGCACAGCTGTGGCGAACGAAACATCGAAGATCACCAAAATCGTGATATCGCGTGTTTCGAGCGTTTCTGAGAGCACAGCTCGGTGTAAATGTGTCAAAAACCTTCATTCTACTGAAATGCACAATATCCATGCGGTTAAAGTCGTCTGGCACAGCTGTGGCGAACGAAACATCGAAGAACACCAAAATCGTGATATCGCGTGTTTCGAGCGTTTCTGAGAGCACAGCTCGGTGTAAATGTGTCAAAAACCTTCCTTCTACTGAAATGCACAATATCCATGCGGTTAAAGTCGTCTGGCACAGCTGTGGCGAACGAAACATCGACGAACACCAAAATCGTGATATCGCGTGTTTCGAGCGTTTCTGAGAACACAGCTCGGTGTAAATGTGTCAAAAACCTTCATTCTACTCAAATGCACAATATCCATGTGATTGAAGTCGTCTGGCACAGCTGTGGCGAACGAAACATCGAAGAACACCAAAATCGTGATATCGCGTGTTTCGAGCGTTTCTGAGAGCACAGCTCGGTGTAAATGTGTCAAAAACCTTCATTCTACTCAAATGCACAATATCCTTGCACTAAAAGTCGTCTGGCACAGCTGCGGCGAACGAAACATCGAAGATCACCAAAATCGTGATATCGCGTGTTTCGAGCGTTTCTGAGAGCACAGCTCGGTGTAAATGTGTCAAAAACCTTCATTTTACTCAAATACACAAGATCCATGTGTTAAAAGTTGTCTGGCACAGCTGTGGCGAACGAAACTTTGAACAGTACCAAAATCGAGATATCTCATGTTTCGAGCGTTCCTGAGAGCACAGCTCAGTGTAAACGTGTCAAAAACGTTCATTCTACTCAAATGCACAATATCCATGTACTAAAAGTCATCTGGCACTGCTGGGGTGAACGAATGTTTGAACAGTACAAAAATCGTGATATCGCGTGTTTCGAGCTTTTCTGAGAGCACAGCTCGGTGTAAATGTGTCACAAACCTTCATTCTACTCAAATGCACAATATCCATGCGTTAAAAGTCGTCAGCCACACCTGTAGCGAACGAAAAATCGACGAACACCAAAATCGTGATATCGCGTGTTTCGAGCGTTTCTGAGAGCACAGCTCGGTGTAAATGTGTCAAAAACCTTCATTCTACTCAAATGCACAATATCCATGTGATTGAAGTCGTCTGGCACAGCTGTGGCGAACGAAACATCGAAGAACACCAAAATCGTGATATCGCGTGTTTCGAGCGTTTCTGAGAGCACAGCTCGGTGTAAATGTGTCAAAAACCTTCATTCTACTCAAATGCACAATATCCATGTGATTGAAGTCGTCTGGCACAGCTGTGGCGAACGAAACATCGAAGAACACCAAAATCGTGATATCGCGTGTTTCGAGCGTTTCTGAGAGCACAGCTCGATGTAAACGTGTCAAAAACGTTCATTCTACTCAAATGCACAATATCCATGTACTAAAAGTCATCTGGCACCGCTGGGGTGAACGAATGTTTGAACAGTACAAAAATCGTGATATCGCGTGTTTCGAGCTTTTCTGAGAGCACAGCTCGGTGTAAATGTGTCACAAACCTTCATTCTACTCAAATGCACAATATCCATGCGTTAAAAGTCGTCAGCCACACCTGTAGCGAACGAAAAATCGACGAACACCAAAATCGTGATATCGCGTGTTTCGAGCGTTTCTGGAGCACAGCTCGGTGTAAATGTGTCAAAAACCTTCATTCTACTCAAATGCACAATATCCATGCACTAAAAGTCATCTGGCACCGCTGTGGTGAACGAAACATTGAACAGTACGAAAATCGTGATATCGCGTGTTTCGAGCGTTTCTGAGAGCACAGCTCGGTGTAAATGTATGAAAAACCTTCATTCTACTGAAATGCACATTATCAATGCATTAAAAGTCGTCTGCCACAGCTGTGGCGAACGAAAAATCGAAGAACACCAAAATCGTGATATCGCGTGTTTCGAGCGTTTCTGAGAGCACAGCTCGATGTAAATGTGTCGCAAACCTTCATTCTACTCAAATGCACAATATCCATGCGTTAAAAGTCGTCAGCCACACCTGTAGCGAACGAAAAATCGACGAACACCAAAATCGTGATATCGCGTGTTTCGAGCGTTTCTGAGAGCACAGCTCGGTGTAAATGTGTCAAAAACCTTCATTCTACTCAAATGCACAATATCCATGTGATTGAAGTCGTCTGGCACAGCTGTGGCGAACGAAACATCGAAGAACACCAAAATCGTGATATCGCGTGTTTCGAGCGTTTCTGAGAGCACAGCTCGGTGTAAATGTGTCAAAAACCTTCATTCTACTCAAATGCACAATATCCTTGCACTAAAAGTCGTCTGGCACAGCTGCGGCGAACGAAACATCGAAGATCACCAAAATCGTGATATCGCGTGTTTCGAGCGTTTCTGAGAGCACAGCTCGGTGTAAATGTGTCAAAAACCTTCATTCTACTCAAATGCACAATATCCATGCGGTTGAAGTCGTCTGGCACAGCTGTGGCGAAAGAAACATCGAAGAACACCAAATTCGTGATATCGCGTGTTTCGAGCGTTTCTGAGAGCACAGCTCGGTGTAAATGTGTCAAAAACCTTCATTTTACTCAAATACACAAGGTCCATGCACGAGTCATGCACGTGTCAAAAACCTTCATTCTACTCAAATGCACAATATCCATGCACTAAAAGTCATCTGGCACCGCTGTGGTGAACGAAACTTGGAACAGTACGAAAATCGTGATCGGGTGTTTCGAGCGTTTCTGAGAGCACAGCCCGGTGTAAATGTATGAAAAACCTTCATTCTACTCAAATGCACATTATCCATGCGTTAAAAGTCGTCTGCCACAGCTGTCGCGAACGAAAAATCGAAGAACACCAAAATCGTGATATCGCGTGTTTCGAGCGTTTCTGAGAGCACAGCTCGATGTAAATGTGTCGCAAACCTTCATTCTACTCAAATGCACAATATCCATGCGTTAAAAGTCGTCAGCCACACCTGTAGCGAACGAAAAATCGACGAACACCAAAATCGTGATATCGCGTGTTTCGAGCGTTTCTGAGAGCACAGCTCGGTGTAAATGTGTCAAAAACCTTCATTCTACTCAAATGCACAATATCCATGTGATTGAAGTCGTCTGGCACAGCTGTGGCGAACGAAACATCGAAGAACACCAAAATCGTGATATCGCGTGTTTCGAGCGTTTCTGAGAGCACAGCTCGGTGTAAATGTGTCAAAAACCTTCATTCTACTCAAATGCACAATATCCATGCGGTTGAAGTCGTCTTTCACAGCTGTGGCGAAAGAAACATCGAAGAACACCAAATTCGTGATATCGCGTGTTTCGAGCGTTTCTGGGAGCACAGCTCGGTGTAAATGTGTCAAAAACATTAATTCTACTCAAATGCACAATATCCATGCACTAAAAGTCGTCTGGCACAGCTGTGGCGAACGAAACATCGAAGATCACCAAAATCGTGATATCGCGTGTTTCGAGCGTTTCTGAGACCACAGCTCTGTGTAAATGTGTCAGAAACCTTCATTCTACTCAAATGCACAATACCTATGCACTAAAAGTCATCTGGCACCGCTGGGGTGAACGAATGTTTGAACAGTACGAAAATCGTGATATCGCGTGTTTCGAGCGTTTCTGAGAGCACAGCTCGGTGTAAATGTGTCACGAACCTTCATTCTACTTAAATGCACAATATCCATGCGTTAAAAGTCGTCTGGCACAGCTGTGGCGAACGAAACATCGAAGATCACCAAAATCGTGATATCGCGTGTTTCGAGCGTTTCTGAGAGCACAGCTCGGTGTAAATGTGTCAAAAACCTTCATTCTACTGAAATGCACAATATCCATGCGGTTAAAGTCGTCTGGCACAGCTGTGGCGAACGAAACATCGAAGAACACCAAAATCGTGATATCGCGTGTTTCGAGCGTTTCTGAGAGCACAGCTCGGTGTAAATGTGTCAAAAACCTTCCTTCTACTGAAATGCACAATATCCATGCGGTTAAAGTCGTCTGGCACAGCTGTGGCGAACGAAACATCGACGAACACCAAAATCGTGATATCGCGTGTTTCGAGCGTTTCTGAGAACACAGCTCGGTGTAAATGTGTCAAAAACCTTCATTCTACTCAAATGCACAATATCCATGTGATTGAAGTCGTCTGGCACAGCTGCGGCGAACGAAACATCGAAGATCACCAAAATCGTGATATCGCGTGTTTCGAGCGTTTCTGAGAGCACAGCTCGGTGTAAATGTGTCAAAAACCTTCATTTTACTCAAATACACAAGATCCATGTGTTAAAAGTTGTCTGGCACAGCTGTGGCGAACGAAACTTTGAACAGTACCAAAATCGAGATATCTCATGTTTCGAGCGTTCCTGAGAGCACAGCTCAGTGTAAACGTGTCAAAAACGTTCATTCTACTCAAATGCACAATATCCATGTACTAAAAGTCATCTGGCACCGCTGGGGTGAACGAATGTTTGAACAGTACAAAAATCGTGATATCGCGTGTTTCGAGCTTTTCTGAGAGCACAGCTCGGTGTAAATGTGTCACAAACCTTCATTCTACTCAAATGCACAATATCCATGCGTTAAAAGTCGTCAGCCACACCTGTAGCGAACGAAAAATCGACGAACACCAAAATCGTGATATCGCGTGTTTCGAGTGTTTCTGAGAGCACAACTCGGTGTAAATGTGTCAAAAACCTTCATTCTACTGAAATGCACAATATCCATGCGGTTAAAGTCGTCTGGCACAGCTGTGGCGAACGAAACATCGAAGAACACCAAAATCGTGATATCGCGTGTTTCGAGCGTTTCTGAGAGCACAGCTCGGTGTAAATGTGTCAAAAACATTAATTCTACTCAAATGCACAATATCCATGCACTAAAAGTCGTCTGGCACAGCTGTGGCGAACGAAACATCGAAGATCACCAAAATCGTGATATCGCGTGTTTCCAGCGTTTCTGAGAACACAGCCCGGTGTAAATGTGTCAAAAACCTTCATTCTACTCAAATGCACAATATCCATGCGGTTGAAGTCGTCTTTCACAGCTGTGGCGAACGAAACATCGAAGAACACCAAATTCGTGATATCGCGTGTTTCGAGCGTTTCTGAGAGCACAGCTCGGTGTAAATGTGTCACAAACCTTCATTCTACTCAAATGCACAATATCCATGCACTAAAAGTCGTCTGGCACAGCTGTGGCGAACGAAACATCGAAGAACACCAAATTCGTGATATCGCGTGTTTCCAGCGTTTCTGAGAACACAGCCCGGTGTAAATGTGTCAAAAACCTTCATTCTACTCAAATGCACAATATCCATGCGGTTGAAGTCGTCTTTCACAGCTGTGGCGAACGAAACATCGAAGAACACCAAATTCGTGATATCGCGTGTTTCGAGCGTTTCTGAGAGCACAGCTCGGTGTAAATGTGTCACAAACCTTCATTCTACTCAAATGCACAAGATCCATGTGTTAAAAGTTGTCTGGCACAGCTGTGGCGAACGAAACTTTGAACAGTACCAAAATCGAGATATCTCATGTTTCGTGCGTTCCTGAGAGCACAGCTCGGTGTAAATGTGTCAAAAACCTTCATTTTACTCAAATACACAAGATCCATGTGTTAAAAGTTGTCTGGCACAGCTGTGGCGAACGAAACTTTGAACAGTACCAAAATCGAGATATCTCATGTTTCGAGCGTTCCTGAGAGCACAGCTCAGTGTAAACGTGTCAAAAACGTTCATTCTACTCAAATGCACAATATCCATGTACTAAAAGTCATCTGGCACCGCTGGGGTGAACGAATGTTTGAACAGTACAAAAATCGTGATATCGCGTGTTTCGAGCTTTTCTGAGAGCACAGCTCGGTGTAAATGTGTCACAAACCTTCATTCTACTCAAATGCACAATATCCATGCGTTAAAAGTCGTCAGCCACACCTGTAGCGAACGAAAAATCGACGAACACCAAAATCGTGATATCGCGTGTTTCGAGCGTTTCTGGAGCACAGCTCGGTGTAAATGTGTCAAAAACCTTCATTCTACTCAAATGCACAATATCCATGCACTAAAAGTCATCTGGCACCGCTGTGGTGAACGAAACATTGAACAGTACGAAAATCGTGATATCGCGTGTTTCGAGCGTTTCTGAGAGCACAGCTCGGTGTAAATGTATGAAAAACCTTCATTCTACTGAAATGCACATTATCAATGCATTAAAAGTCGTCTGCCACAGCTGTGGCGAACGAAAAATCGAAGAACACCAAAATCGTGATATCGCGTGTTTCGAGCGTTTCTGAGAGCACAGCTCGATGTAAATGTGTCGCAAACCTTCATTCTACTCAAATGCACAATATCCATGCGTTAAAAGTCGTCAGCCACACCTGTAGCGAACGAAAAATCGACGAACACCAAAATCGTGATATCGCGTGTTTCGAGCGTTTCTGAGAGCACAGCTCGGTGTAAATGTGTCAAAAACCTTCATTCTACTCAAATGCACAATATCCATGTGATTGAAGTCGTCTGGCACCGCTGTGGCGAACGAAACATCGAAGAACACCAAAATCGTGATATCGCGTGTTTCGAGCGTTTCTGAGAGCACAGCTCGGTGTAAATGTGTCAAAAACCTTCATTCTACTCAAATGCACAATATCCTTGCACTAAAAGTCGTCTGGCACAGCTGCGGCGAACGAAACATCGAAGATCACCAAAATCGTGATATCGCGTGTTTCGAGCGTTTCTGAGAGCACAGCTCGGTGTAAATGTGTCAAAAACCTTCATTCTACTCAAATGCACAATATCCATGCGGTTGAAGTCGTCTGGCACAGCTGTGGCGAAAGAAACATCGAAGAACACCAAATTCGTGATATCGCGTGTTTCGAGCGTTTCTGAGAGCACAGCTCGGTGTAAATGTGTCAAAAACCTTCATTTTACTCAAATACACAAGGTCCATGCACGAGTCATGCACGTGTCAAAAAACCTTCATTCTACTCAAATGCACAATATCCATGCACTAAAAGTCATCTGGCACCGCTGTGGTGAACGAAACTTGGAACAGTACGAAAATCGTGATCGGGTGTTTCGAGCGTTTCTGAGAGCACAGCCCGGTGTAAATGTATGAAAAACCTTCATTCTACTCAAATGCACATTATCCATGCGTTAAAAGTCGTCTGCCACAGCTGTCGCGAACGAAAAATCGAAGAACACCAAAATCGTGATATCGCGTGTTTCGAGCGTTTCTGAGAGCACAGCTCGATGTAAATGTGTCGCAAACCTTCATTCTACTCAAATGCACAATATCCATGCGTTAAAAGTCGTCAGCCACACCTGTAGCGAACGAAAAATCGACGAACACCAAAATCGTGATATCGCGTGTTTCGAGCGTTTCTGAGAGCACAGCTCGGTGTAAATGTGTCAAAAACCTTCATTCTACTCAAATGCACAATATCCATGTGATTGAAGTCGTCTGGCACAGCTGTGGCGAACGAAACATCGAAGAACACCAAAATCGTGATATCGCGTGTTTCGAGCGTTTCTGAGAGCACAGCTCGGTGTAAATGTGTCAAAAACCTTCATTCTACTCAAATGCACAATATCCTTGCACTAAAAGTCGTCTGGCACAGCTGCGGCGAACGAAACATCGAAGATCACCAAAATCGTGATATCGCGTGTTTCGAGCGTTTCTGAGAGCACAGCTCGGTGTAAATGTGTCAAAAACCTTCATTTTACTCAAATACACAAGATCCATGTGTTAAAAGTTGTCTGGCACAGCTGTGGCGAACGAAACTTTGAACAGTACCAAAATCGAGATATCTCATGTTTCGAGCGTTCCTGAGAGCACAGCTCAGTGTAAACGTATCAAAAACGTTCATTCTACTCAAATGCACAATATCCATGTACTAAAAGTCATCTGGCACCGCTGGGGTGAACGAATGTTTGAACAGTACAAAAATCGTGATATCGCGTGTTTCGAGCTTTTCTGAGAGCACAGCTCGGTGTAAATGTGTCACAAACCTTCATTCTACTCAAATGCACAATATCCATGCGTTAAAAGTCGTCAGCCACACCTGTAGCGAACGAAAAATCGACGAACACCAAAATCGTGATATCGCGTGTTTCGAGCGTTTCTGAGAGCACAGCTCGGTGTAAATGTGTCAAAAACCTTCATTCTACTCAAATGCACAATATCCATGCGGTTGAAGTCGTCTTTCACAGCTGTGGCGAAAGAAACATCGAAGAACACCAAATTCGTGATATCGCGTGTTTCGAGCGTTTCTGGGAGCACAGCTCGGTGTAAATGTGTCAAAAACATTAATTCTACTCAAATGCACAATATCCATGCACTAAAAGTCGTCTGGCACAGCTGTGGCGAACGAAACATCGAAGATCACCAAAATCGTGATATCGCGTGTTTCGAGCGTTTCTGAGACCACAGCTCGGTGTAAATGTGTCACAAACCTTCATTCTACTTAAATGCACAATATCCATGCGTTAAAAGTCGTCAGCCACACCTGAAGCGAACGAAAAATCGACGAACACCAAAATCGTGATATCGCGTGTTTCGAGCGTTTCTGAGAGCATAGCTCGGTGTAAATGTGTCAAAAACCTTCATTCTACTCAAATGCACAATATCCATGCTGTTAAAGTCGTCTGGCACAGCTGTGGCGAACGAAAAATCGAAGAACACCAAAATCGTGATATCGCGTGTTTCGAGCGTTTCTGAGAGCACAGCTCGGTGTAAATGTGTCAAAAACCTTCATTCTACTCAAATGCACAATATCCTTGCACTAAAAGTCGTCTGGCACAGCTGTGGCGAACGAAACATCGAAGATCACCAAAATCGTGATATCGCGTGTTTCGAGCGTTTCTGAGAGCACAGCTCGGTGTAAATGTGTCAAAAACCTTCATTCTACTGAAATGCACAATATCCATGCGGTTAAAGTCGTCTGGCACAGCTGTGGCGAACGAAACATCGAAGAACACCAAAATCGTGATATCGCGTGTTTCGAGCGTTTCTGAGAGCACAGCTCGGTGTAAATGTGTCAAAAACCTTCCTTCTACTGAAATGCACAATATCCATGCGGTTAAAGTCGTCTGGCACAGCTGTGGCGAACGAAACATCGACGAACACCAAAATCGTGATATCGCGTGTTTCGAGCGTTTCTGAGAACACAGCTCGGTGTAAATGTGTCAAAAACCTTCATTCTACTCAAATGCACAATATCCATGTGATTGAAGTCGTCTGGCACAGCTGTGGCGAACGAAACATCGAAGAACACCAAAATCGTGATATCGCGTGTTTCGAGCGTTTCTGAGAGCACAGCTCGGTGTAAATGTGTCAAAAACCTTCATTCTACTCAAATGCACAATATCCTTGCACTAAAAGTCGTCTGGCACAGCTGCGGCGAACGAAACATCGAAGATCACCAAAATCGTGATATCGCGTGTTTCGAGCGTTTCTGAGAGCACAGCTCGGTGT
>OZ010632.1:6853108-6981309 GCA_963932165.1 Pimpla rufipes
CCTGCTTTCGCTCACGCTTGGCGCCTGCGTCACGTCTACGCTCGTCTAGTTGGCTACACCAGCGCCTCTACTCGTCACCGTCTCTACTTGCTTCGTCTGCACCTCGGGCCCATGCTGCGTCGAGGGTCTCATCGCTGATCGTCATTGGCCCACGACGAAGTTGTCCAGATCATCAGCGCCTCTAGATCACGGACGGTAATTCTCCTAGCGATCGTGTCTCTCAGCCGCTACCTTTGTTATCGACTGTGGTGACAGAAGTACTCGCGCCGGGGCTAATTGACATTTCGTATTTATCGACCGTGGTGACAGAAGTACTCGCGCCTGGGCTAATTGACATTTCGTAATTCCGTATGCCGAGAGCCAAGTGTTTTAAGTGCAGCAAAGATATCGCGGGCGAGAAATCAACGTGTTCCGTTTGTCTTAAAGTATTTCACCCGGGGTGTAGCGCGGCGTATATATCGTATAAATCGGCGAGTCAGTGCTGCGTTGCGGAATTTAGTCGGTCGGATAGTAATTTTACGTCGAATAGCTCTACAATGAGTATTACACCGCGAGGGACGAGTGCGAAAGCTCAATCTAGTAGTACAGAGGATTTATTTAGGCAAATTATGGCGAAACTTGATGCGTCAGAAGCGAAAATGACCAAATTTATCGACGATCAGACCGCGAGAAACAAGGACATTGCTGAAAAACTGAGCAGTATACCTGATTTAGTAAAAAAAGTCAACGAGCACGACGCGCTTCTAACTCAGCTGTCCGAGCAAAACGCGAGCCTCAGACGCGAAATTCAACAATTTAAATCGTCAGGTCCTCAAGCGCAAAACTCTGTCAACTCTTGTGAGCTCATCGTTTCTGGCATTCCAAGCGAAATTAAAGATAATTTACTGCACATCACGTCGGAAGTTTTCAGAGCTCTTGAGGTCGACAATCTCATCGCTGACGTACTTGGTGTTCGCTCTATGACTCGAAAAAATCCGGCGGTCGGAAATCGGCAATCCACTACTGAGTCCGCGACTTACTCAATCGTGATTTCACTCAAATCTTCGCAAATCAGGGATTTTATTATCGAGAAAAAACGCGCCAAGGGCAACCTGCTCGCAAAGGACGTCTTCGGAACCGAACGCGTGGGAAATGTATACGTGAACGAGCTTTTGCCATCGGACTTGTATAATCTCCTGCTTCGCACCAAGGAGAAGGCGAAGGCCAAGGGCTACAAGTACGTGTGGGTTAGGTCGGGACGTATCTCAGTTCGCCAGAAAGATGGCTCACAAGTGATTCCCATCTCCTCAGACGCCGATCTTGCTCAGCTCGTTTGACTCCCGTCCGCGCCGGAGCAGCAAGCTAAATCGCGTCTAAATCCGCAAGCTCAATGTGTAGACTCCAATATCATGATAGCGCAATTTAATGCAAACTCGCTGGTCGGTCACATGGATTTTGTACGGCTACACGTGCAATCGCATTTCTATCACATTATTTCTATATCAGAGACTTGGTTGCATGCGCATGTCTCCGATGATCTTGTTAATATTAAGAACTACTTTATTATTCGCAATGACCGTGAAGGCAAAGAAGGTGGAGGCGTTGCGTGCTATATCCACAACTCATTAAAGGTCAAAGTTCTTGCTGCATCACCCGGTCTGTTCTCTAATTCACCCGAATTTCTCTTAATGGATATTCGTGCTAGTGCATCCCCGCCGCTTCTCTACGCATCTATCTATCGCCGCCCAAAAGGACTCATGTTAGATGACTTCTCGGTAGCATTCAACCGTGTTTCACATGCTTACACCAATATAGTTATCTCCGGCGATCTTAACTGCAACCTCGTACGTGACAATTATGAATCGAGATATCTGCGTAACTGGGTCTTCTCACAATCTCTCCACATAATCGAATCGGAACCTACGTTCCACACGGCATCATCGGACTCGTGGCTTGACGTTTTTATAATTGATAGCTGTGAGAAATTATCATCATATAATAAGTCCGATGGACCATTCATAGCTGGCCACGATCTTATTGAGATCTCGTATCAATTTGATTCTTCGCCTCGCGACCAGCGCCTCCTCACGAGGAGATGCTTGAGAACTTTTTCGCCGCAGCAGTTCGCGGTCACGCTTCAGGGTTCGATTCGCTCGCACGTATCGCGAGTACCAGTCGCCTCAACTGATGGTGTCGATGCACTGACGCTTGCCCTGTCGCAAGCTCTCTCGCAAGCATTTGACGTGCACGCTCCGCTGCGCTCCTTCGTTGCATGCAAACCTCCGGTACCGTGGATTACGCCCGAGCTCGTGTCCAGAATACGTGACCGCAACGCGCTTTACAAAAAAGCCAAGCGAGCAATCTCTCCAACCCGCGAGGTATTATTCGAGATTTATAGACAGGTGCGAAGCGAGCTCGACGTTGACATTAAGAGAACCAAGCACGATTACCAATTTAGAATTCTTAGCTCTATCAACGACCCGAATAAGATGTGGAAGGAGTTGGCGCGACTCGGACTCGTCAAGACCAACCTTGCATCACCTCTGCATTTCTTCAGCGCTGACGAGCTGAACAGCTTTTATTCGTCCGTGGTTAACTCGGCTCCGGCGTGCAAGCTCGAGGATTTTTGGAGAACTGTTTCTGCAGTCCCCGAAATTTCACCGTCGTTCTCACTGAGACAGGTCACGTGCAACGATGTCAGCGAAGCCATTGCCCTTGCTCCAGCTACTTCACTCTCTTGCGGCTCCGATGGAATTCTTATGTTCTGTATTAATCATGGACTTCCCTGCATCTCCGAGGTTCTGGTGGATCTCTTTAATAGTTCTATCACTCACTCTCACTTCCCTTCTGCTTGGAAGCAAGCCTTTATCAGACCCTTGTTAAAGATAAAGACTCCGCTTACGCCCTCAGACACTCGACCAATTGCAAATCTGCCTGAAATCTCGAAAATCCTCGAAAGAGTCGTCCACAAACAGATCACGCAATTTATTGTCAGCAACGATATTCTCGATCCGAGGCAATCAGGGTATCGATCTGGCTACAGCACCCAATCGGCTTTGCTGAGAGTTTGTGACGACATTCGGAAAGGAATTGACGAGAAGGAGATCACCATCCTCATCCTTTTCGATTTCAGTAAGGCTTTTGATACGATTTCTCATGTCCGGCTTCTCACTAAGCTGAAAATGCTTGGCTTCTCAGACTCCACCCTCATCTGGTTTCACTCATATCTCACTGACCGCACGCAAGCAGTTGTCGATGAGTACAACCGCGCCTCGCAATGGCAACCAGTCACATCTGGAGTACCACAAGGCTCAGTACTAGGTCCCCTGCTTTTCTCGCTCTTCATCAACGACATAGGTACTTGCCTCAAATACTCCAATCATATGATTTTCGCGGATGACACACAGATCTACCTGCGTTGCCCACCTCGACTGCTGCGTCAAGGTCTGAACTGCATTGCTATGGATGCTGCGGCTATCTTCGATTACGCGAATGCAAACGGGTTAAAACTGAACCTCTCAAAATCCAAGGTGATGATTCTGGGTAGTGACGCGTACGTCCGCTCATTGGACGTGGATCATCTTCCGTCAATCTTTGTGAATGACGTCGCTCTACCCTTCGTTAGTGAAGCCCGCAACTTGGGTGTCATCATGACACCTAACCTGTCATGGGCTAGTCACGTGGCTTTAATTTCGCAGAAAGTGCACTTCACCCTTCACAAACTTAAGCATCACAAGCAGTCAATGTCTCTTCAACTAAGAAGTAAACTGGTAGCCACTCTAATATTCCCTCACCTCGATTACTGCTGCTTAGTGTATTGCGACATTACTAACGAACTCAACACCAAACTGCAGCGACTATTAAATTGTGCGATACGATTCGTTTTCAATCTGCGCAGAGACGAACACATCACACCTTACAGGCATCAATTGGGATGGCTGTCAGTGGCTAGCAGGCGATCTTACTTCCTAGGAATATACGCGCATCATATTCGCTGCGGAAACGGCGTTCCCTACCTTAGCGAGCTGTTCGCCATGGTCGACCCCGAAATACGCCGTTCTAGTCGACATCCAACATCGGAGTGTTTTCACACTCCCCTACATCGCACTGCTGCCTATAGAAACTCTTTTCACCTTTCCGCTGTTTATCTGTGGCATTCTCTCCCGATTGAGATTGTATCCGTACGCGAGCTGGCTGCCTTCAAACGGCTACTGTTCTCCCACCTCTTAGCGCTAGAAGTGGGCTGTTCTCCTTCATCTGTATCTGTATCTAGTGTAGGGTAGTCTTAAGGTTAATCAGATTAAGTTAAAGTTAAGTTTGATTTGGCTAGTTTATTTCTATTATGTTCATTATTACTTTTATACATGTTATGCGCGGAAATGTTGCGACAGGATTTTTATTTCTATTTTTATTTTATTATTTGTTATTTAGTTCTTATCATAATCTGAATTATTATCATTGTTTCTACTCACAAGATGTTTATGTTCATTGAAAATACTGCTAGATGTGCTTTGTATTGCTTGTTGATATGCCTCATAGTATTCTAAGGCATTAATAAAAATCAATCAATCAATCAATCAATCTCTCTCTCTCTCTCTCTCTCCGGCTGTGTCTACGGCGATTTGTATCCGAACGGTAGCGATAAAGTATGCGTGACGTGACGACGCTTACGACACACAACGCGGCAGGTTTTCGTCTCTTTTCGGGTTATCACATGGTGAAGGGCTGTTCTTTGAATTGCCGTGAATTGTAGCTTTATCGCCTCACAATTCTCGTCCGGCAGATCGGATTCGATCATCTCACGGATCGAATTAAAATTAATTTTTTTTGCGTTTTGGTAATTCAAAGACAAGCCCTTCACCTTACACTCGGTTTTCACAACCTTCTCGGGGTCAGCCTCGTTTACGACCTCGTAGCCGTAAAACTTCGGGCCTCCGGAGACAAACGACCTGATATAATCGGTTGTCTCCTTCAGCTCGCTGGTCATGTCCCCGAGAAGGTTCCCGAGCGGTGGCACCCATTCACCCTCCTCGCCGGTGCTGACGAAAATCACCGAGTCTGTGTCGTAATACAAAACCCGGCGTCCCAACCGTTCGAGGTAGGAATAAAGCTTCAGCCGAGCCTGAGCTGTGGTGTACGCCGCGATAACGACGCTTGTTTGAGCCGATGGTACCACAGCCTCGTCGATACAAGACCAATTCGCATACATAACGTTATTGTTCACCGGCAATAAACGGTGCACCTCTTTGTCGTTGTCGCTGAGAAGCAGCAACAACTGCTCGCGGCTACTGACGACCGTTGTTTGCGTCAGATTTGATCTCTGCCCGAATTTTCCCCAAAAGGAATTCAGGCAGAGTTTTGCCACGGCCCGCAGTCCCGGATTTTTCGCGATTTTTTCGGCATCTAGCCGAATACCCTCAGCACGCTTGTACTCGTCAACGTAGCGCGCTTTGGATTCGGCATCCGTACATTTTGCGGGCCAGCCGCTAGCCTCCTGCTTGATCCATAAAAATGTATTTATATATTCGGCAATGAGCCCTCCGACGCATGTTACGGGGTCGTATTGCATCATCTCGTACGCCCAGATGATTGAGATTTTCTCCACGCTGTACCCCATCTCAATCGCCTTCTTCACCTCGTCCACGACCCATGTACCTGTAAACACACAAGCAGCAGGGTCCTCGTGAGAGCACTCTGTCTGTGCTCTTTCCTCGGTGCAGGTACGGCACAGAGGAAACAACAGCTTGCCGTGCATGCGGACAGGTAGCACAGGGTGGAAGAGGCTCCGCGGCGGTAGCACTGTGCACCTAATCATCCCGTTGACCGTTGTACCCAAGGCGTCAAAAGAGCCATTCAGCAGCCGATCGCACTCGGTGTCTACGTATATCTTGGGGTGGCCCCTCGGGAAGCGGCCAACCTTCGAAATATACGGATACAACGAGCAAATATCGATGTAGCTGATTTTCTCGTTTGGCGCTACGTCGTACACGGTGACAATGTTACCCGTACGACCACCGTAAAAACCGTCGCGAGGGTTCAGTGTCTCGGACAGCAAGCGAGGATGATTCTTGAGATACGCGTCTATTGCCGGATTTGAACGGCGCAACTCCGCGAATTCACACTCCCACATCGTTTCAAGCTGATAGCCCGACGACCGAATCTTTGCGTCACTTGCAAGGGTTCGCTCATAACGGTCCTCGTACGACCCGACAGCGCCGCGAGACTTTTGCGTGCGGTTGTCGGGAAAGCAGCGAGGACAGCCATGCCAGTAGCACCCGTGAAATTGAAACACGAAGCGGTCTTCATCAAGCTGCAGGAAGCCGTCAACGAGCGGGCCCTCAGGTAGTCGGAATTCTCGATCTCGAGAGGCGTGAATGATCTCGTGCCCCAGACAATTCTCGACCCAGAGAAGCCAGGCGTTGGCCTCTCTCGAGTGCCGTTCCGCGAGCCTATACCCGCCGTTCGGAATGAGCCCTATTGTTTTGGGCTTGAGGTAATTGCGTCGGAACACCTTCGAGCAGGCCGATGCGATTGCCCGCTTCGATGAATATTTTCCGAAATTCTTTGCAGGCGCGCCGCAATGTATCGACATCGAGCGAGCAATATTTCTCTATTTCAGACTGAAAATCGAAAATCTCATCGGTCTCGGCTCTCGCTGTGTACCACACGTAAAATTCCTCGCGCTCAACAGGACTCATCGTGTCGGGCGAGTAGAACTCCGCGGCAGGTAGCGCACCACGGTAGTCCTGGTTGTCCAACGTATTAAATAGGTGCGGGAAGTAGCCCTTGCCCATTTTATCCGCGAAACCAAAAGCCTGCGGAAGAGCACTCAGACGCATGTGGAAATAATTTAAACTGTCTATGAAGACAGTGCGCGCGAGTCGCATAGAAATAATCGCGTTACCCGTGAGAATTAGCTTCGGGAGCCCGAGATCACTACAATTCTCGACTACATAACGCAGTATGAACTGCGCGTCGAAGCCCTTCGCGTTATGCGCGATGCACACAATCTTCCGAAACGATGTCGAACGACGTATAGCGAGATTCATCAACTCGGCGACGGGCGATCTTCGAAAAACGTGTTTTCGAACACCGCACCATTCGCAGTGGTCGACAATCCCGACATCTTCCACGCTCTCGAGACACAGCTCACAGAGCTGCTGTGCAACACAGAGCGTAGCGACATGCTCGCGCCTGTCGTCGTCCAGCGCTGCACTGTACGGCTTGTCCTGGCGTGTCTCGAAGTCGTAGAAGATGAACAGCGTTCCCGGCTTCGCGTCTGATGTGACCTGTCGCGGGGCAAGAGGCTGCATGTAGCACTGCTCGTTGTGACCGTGCACGCTACGGCAGAGCTGACAGAACGATTTTCCATAATCATGGGGTCGCTTTGTTGCGTCAAACAGAGTCGAGCATTTTGTGCAAAACCTCACTGTTTGGCAGACTGTTCGGCGTTCGAGGTGCGCCATTTTGAGCCGACTTTTGCCCGGTTGCAAATGGTTTTCAAAACACGCCGCGCTGTGAAAAAATCTACTGCAGTCAGCGCACTCCCACTCGCCGCCGCCGCCGCCGCCGTCGGTCTCGTCCGTAGAGGCGACAGCATACGGTGGCGACGAGTAGCAACGCGGACACGAACTTTTGCATTTATGCTGGTACAGGTGGTTGTACGATGAATTACAAGGAATACAGTAATTCCTAGCACCACCTGCAGCCAACAAATTCGTTATTGGGCTATAGTGGCGTTCCTCGTTAAAGTACGCTATATACAAAATCGTACGCGCCGGCGTGTTTTGAAATCGCGTTTGTCCGTCGAAAATCGGCTCTACACCGCTACCGAGAGTTGCCCAGTCGTACACTACCATGGCGACAAGCGCAGCCATAAAGTGTTGCTGGAAAATCTCAATTTCAGGTAGCCCGCACCCCTCGGCGGGGATTACTACGCCAGCCGCAACGACAAGTTTATTTGCCTCGACCCGCTGAAGCGCCGATTTTTTGTGACGTATGCGGTCATAAAAATTCTTAGCTTCAGTCGTGAGTTCGTGTTTGCATCGAAAATTCGCAAGAGCCACCACGAGCGATCGAGGCAGACACAAATTGTCGGTGTTACTGATTAACAGAACCGAACGTGTTTTTTGCAGTTTCTCCTCCAGGCTACCAGCACCAGAAACCATATCGACGTACGTTACCGTGAAAACAAGCGTATCGTACACCGATAGGATTCTCGCGCTTTGGTTTACGCTACAAAGCAGATCCCACAGTTGCCGATAATCGAACCGCTGGATGGGTCTCAGCGACAAACCCGCGGCACCCTCGGTCATGCCTTCAGCCACGAAGCCTACACCGATCATATCCGTCGACGGTCGGCCCGAAACAAAATGCGCTTCGATATCGCGAATCGCGTCTTGTCCCCACGAGACGGGATTAATGCCGGGCGGTGGTGAAGCCAGCGCTACCCTCGTTTCAACGCACATCGTTTTAAATCGCGGTACAACACGAACCCGCGGCTCGCCTAAAATCCTAAACCGCACTCCCACGGCCGCGATGTCCTCGTTATCGTCCGCGACACCCAAATTATCGCGACCGTTCGACTCACCGACCTCCATTGCGTTCTCAGCAGCCGCCGCCGCCGCCGCCGCCGCTGCGTCGTCATTGTCGTTCTCGTCGCGCGAATTTTCTAATCCTAAATAAAAATTATGAGGCCCCGCACGGCCTCCGCCTATTTGATGATTGTGCCTATCGCTCACCAATTGACGGACTGCCTCCTCGGTTTCGGCGATCCAGGCTGCGTCCTCATCTTCCGCTTCCGCCTCCTCTACGG
This sequence comes from Pimpla rufipes, assembly GCA_963932165.1. Taxonomy (NCBI): domain Eukaryota; kingdom Metazoa; phylum Arthropoda; class Insecta; order Hymenoptera; family Ichneumonidae; genus Pimpla; species Pimpla rufipes. The sequence continues at coordinate 6,861,903 of OZ010632.1, forward strand.
GGCTCCCCGTTGCAGCTGACGCAGGAGAGCGTAGAGATGGAGGGTTTCCCTCCGCAGCTGACCCTCTGCCTCTTGCTGCTCCACCGCAACCCGATGAAGCACCGCCTGTTGACGCGATTTGAGTATTATTCCTCGGGAAATCCTTGCAACGACTCGCGAATGCGGGAAGCAATGAGGTCGTCATCCTCGTCGTACGAGTCGGACTCCTCGCCGACTTGGCCGTAGGAGTCATACCAGACTACGCGCTCATACAACACCATGTACGGGTGCCAGTCGGGTACGAGATCTACGGACTGGTCGTAGCTTCCGCGCTCGCTCTCATCGTCGTCGTCGTCGTCGTCGACGGCTGATTGCGAGGGGGTGCCAGGGTTTTCAGGGTTGATTGGAGCGGATGTAACGGGATTGTCTGGATGGTAAGACACGACCAAGCTGCTTACCAACTGGTCATCCGCGTTTCCATCTCCACCCTCCGGCTGTTGTTGCTGTTGTTGTGGCTGTTGTTGCTGCCGAGCACGCTCAGCGCCACCCTGACCCCCAAACCACGAGAGCACGCATGCGGTTTAACATATACGCTTGTTAAACCGGATTGCCCCGAATAAAAATATGTTTAAAAATATTAAAAAATAAATACTTACGTTGTTGGCGGCTCGGTTCCTCCTCCTGTGGGGCCTCGACCATGGCCCCTAAGACGACCGCGTTTCCCTCGTTGTTGTCGCCGTCGCTGCTGCCAGGGGCGGTGTCCAGCGGCACAACCTCGATCTCGTCGTCGTCGTCGTCGTCGTTGTTGGCCGCCGTGGGCACCCTGTGCACGTCATCCATCACAGCGTCGCCCTGAGCACCCGGAACACACTGCTCGTGTGTTAAGTCGACCGCCATGTCGACGTCGAGCTCGACGCACGGTATAACGCGCTCGTCGTCGACTGGCTCCGGAACGATGAGCACATTCGCTCCAGGGACTCGCTGTTCTTCACCGTCGACATCAACGAGCTCCTCGAGCACGTCCGCGCTGTCGATCCCCGAATCGACGAAATCCTCCGTCAAGATGCTGTCGTCGTCGTCGTCGTCGTCGTCGTCGTCGTCGTCGCTTTCGTCAAGCACCCAGACACCGTCCGGGTACTGAATGTAAAACTGCAGGCGCCCAGTCTGCGGTTCCGGGTGCCTCGGGGGATCGTCGTTGATCTCGACCGGCTCGGGATCGGGCGACGCTGGGCTGTCAGGTAACGGCTCGGGATCGGGCGACGCCGGGCTGTCTGGTATCGGCGCGGGTCTGATCGCCACGGCCGGCGCATCCTGGAGCACGCGTACGGCTACCTCCGGTTGCATCGGCTGGGGCGATGCCGGAATCTCCGCCACAGATGCATCGTTGTCATCGTTGTCGTCGTCGTTGTCGTCGTTGCCACCGACCACATTATCCTCGGCCTCCTCCTCCTCCTCCTCCTCCTCCTCCTCCGACGACGACGACTCGTACGCTGGGCTGAAAAGCGAGGTCCGCGCGTGCGACTCGCGGCTCATCAACCCCCGCACAATCGGGAGATGCGCTAGATTGCGCTCGCGTAGAATCTCGCACGCGATGATAATCGCGTGCGCCGACGCCTCGAAGGCCTCGTACTCGTAAGCCCTCACAATAACCCTTAAGGGCAATCGGCGCAGAATCACCCTAAATTCGCGCCTTGCATCGGCGAGGCACTTAGTGCGTAGAGCCGTAGCCCAGCGCGGCGTGCAGCGGCGAGAAATCACGGCACTCCTCAGATGCACGAGGTTAACCGTTTTTAAAACGGCTTTCACGAGCTCACGGGCACGTTCGCACTGCATTTTTATTTGCACGTTTGGTAGCTTTTTAAAAAACTTCACGACACCCACAAACACACGAGTGTATCGACGGAATAAATACCGCACAACACAATTTCGTAAACACTGGGGGGTGAATTGACACTCGCAAAACAAACAAACTCTCGAAACAAAACTGGAGGCACACAGCGAGAGAGCAAGATGCGCAGCGAAGTGTCACGAGTGAGCTCTGAAGACAGATTAAACGGACTCTGACTTTCCAAATTCAGTATACTTTTAACCACACCCCTACAAACAAATTTCGCGTCACAAATGAGGTAGAAGGAGGAGACACTGTCACTGATACTGTCTTTGGAGCGTAAACATTGGCTAAAGCTGTAAGCCAATGTTCTCGAGGGATCTTTTGGCTCATCGAAAACGCCGAAGGCCAGCGAAATACCATCGATGACCATAGCCTTGCACAACCCTTGTAAAAAAAGTTCGACCTCCCGACAATAAGCATAAAAACAATACAGCATCTCGAGGAGATCTCCCAAAAAGATCGGCGATGACCCTCGGCTTGACCATCGATACTTTCCTCATTGCAACGCCCGCGCCACGCGCTGGAAAACCCCTCGCTGACCGACCGTCTATACAGGTAGCCGTGGAAATCGCCGCCACCTCGACGTAAATAATGACACGGCTCGCGACAGACGGTTAGCGACACCATCACCCCCCCTTAAACAACCCACCGTAAAAGTCTTTCGCAGCGACACCCATATATTACAATTTTTATTACCTCTGAACCCGTACTATTTTAGCTTTAATTTATACAACAGCAGAAGTATGGAGCGACAAACCACTGCCGTGTCGCGACAAAAACGATAGCGATCGCGCCCCCTCAATAGCCAAGGATTTTCCACCGTTCGAAAATCCCACGACTAAGAAGGGAAATCTTAACAGGTATCACATACGCACCCTACGGACCACCCAGAAATATCTGTTAACAAACAATCTGCCGCTTCTTACGCACATCCGGTGAATCCGGCGCTATAGACGCCCACCTGTGCGTAACAGCTAACCGGTCTCACCCCCCCCCACCCACACACACACACACGCACACACCTTTCAACAACACGTGTGATATTTTGAGTGTCGCGGGCGTGGGCCACCGCGCAGTGCATATATAAGCAGCCCTACAATACTAGAAATCGGCAGTCGGCCCGTGACTTCAGTAAAGACCGTTTACGCGATATTACGCAGTCTTTTATCCTCGACGCTTCACCGCACGGCCTATTGTTCAACATGAGTCAGGCTATCACATCCGAAGATCAGCGCGACAGCGATCTGCAGCCTTCAACCATGTACCGCGTGTTGTCGGACATCGAAAAGAAACGCATCGAAGGACCCCTAATTCTCGGGACTACGTACGGACTCAACCAGTCCGAGACGAAGAGGGTGAGCGTCGGCCTACAACCGCGAACCGATGGAAGTATACATCCGATCGTAAAACTGCAGAACAATAACACGACTGGTGGTATTGTTTTCGAGGCTAAGGATTGGACTCTACTGCAAGCGCATCTTCCCGATTTATCGAAGTATTTTGCCGATGGGCAAAAGGTCGTCTGGGGATCGGGCTGGCGCACTCCGGCGCCGATATACATCGCGGACTGCGAGATACTCTTCACGACAAGCTGCGGGTCGAAATCTATTGTGTTTGATCGCCGTGTTGAAGAAACACCCACTGATGAGGTGACCGAGAGTTAGCTGGAAACCGAGCAACCACCGAAGAAGAAACGTAAGAATTATTCACCCGCTGTGGTGATGCAGAAACCATCGTACGACGGACTGCTGCAGATAATGGTGTGCACCGACGACCGCTTCAGACGACTTCAAAGGAACACCGCACATGTTCAGAAGTGCGCCGAAGTACTTTGCTCCGAATTGCTGCTGCATATTCCGGCCAACGAAACACCCGAAAAAATCAACGAACAGCGCGTCAAAGAATTGATAAAAAATAATTTCAAATCTTTGAAAGACGCCGTACAGCATCGCATGGATGCTGAATTTGTCGAACTCACGTTCGGCATCGTGTTCCTCGAGCTCACCGTATTGTGCACCGCGATTATCACACACGAGCTGCGGAAAGTACTTGCGGTGAAAAATCAGGAGACAACCCAATAACGACAAACCCTGTAAATATGAGTGTTCTGTGTCTGTTTATAAGCGAAGCCCCCGCGACAATCTATATAATTTCTCATTTGTATCATACAACGACGGCAGTCATAATCATCATCATCGTATCATATTGTAATTACCTATAAGATGAACTTTAATTTTAATACTTTGGCTCTTTTCGTGACAATCGTGTATCTGTTGTAGTAGCTTTTCCCAATTAATTTAAAAAAACAAGCTCTACAAAGCTAAAGTCCGGCGAGCTCTTCCCTTTATTTTCCCATGGGCGCCAGGCGCTTTCGCGCCGGGAAGAACTCGCGTTATTGACGGACCAAGCTGCGTTTGCCAGACTAGCCGCAGCCGTCAAAATTGTAGAGTGGCGGGATTCATGAGTCGGCGATCTCGGGATGGTCAAATAATAAATAATGATTCACTTCGGATTCAAATTTGCGGGAATTGACAATGCAATTTATTTAAGACATTAACAAACAAAGAAGATCAATTAAATTATTATTCCCGCAACTGCATGTGGTTGAACAAAAGGTAAATTATTTCCCGTGTCCGTTGCTCGGCGTCAAACACGCCGGACCTCGCAAGGTCGCGAGTCACCGCACACGCCGCGGCCCTCGCCACACGCTCACACTCTCTCTCTCTCACACGCGGCGGGAGGGATAACGGTCGCGCGGGTTTTCCTCCGGACCATACCAACAAAACTCAAAAACACTGCCGGGGAAAAGCCGCCAATATAACGCAACAAGAAAATCAAGAAAAATGCGTACCGTTTCCCTTCCCGCACACTGACTCTAATTTTACGTCGCGGGATGCACAAAAAAAAACAATGAACACTCTACGTTAAGATCCTCGGCGCGACGGTCAACTTCCCGCGACCGAACGACCGTTAGCTAGAACGAACTCGCGCTCGGATTTTCCGCAGGACCGCCCGGACGATCGGGCCTCTCTCGCTGCACCCGGCGCCGAACCCGGTTCTCGGAAAATATCTAGGCGCGAAGGCCTCGAGGGCTCGTCGCCGAGACACTGCGCTCGCGTGCACGGACTTCGGCGCCGTGAGATGCTCGCGAGAGCCCCGTCGACACGGCCGTCTCGCGCAAAGGCGGCGAGTGCGCGATGTTGCGCCGAAAAAGACAAAAGGAAACAATTGAAACGGACGAAATACAAGAAATGATACTGACGCCGCGCGGCGAGGCTCACCCGATGTCCTCGTCAATTATCCTCCCGAAAACTACGCTCGCGGGAGGCGTGTTGCAGCGGCTTGGTCCTCGTCCTCGCCGTTCCGACTGTCTCGGTCTCCCGTATTCCCTCGCCGATCTCGCTCGCTCGCTCGCTCTGCCGTTCGCTCGACGGCTCCTCGGGAAGTGCCCAGAGTGTTGCGTCGCTCGCACGCTCGGGGAAATGATCCCCTCTCCGTCTCGTAGTGCTGGCCGGCAGGCAGGCGGCCAACTCTGCTGTGCCGCGCAGCATTGCGATTTCTCCAGCTGAAATCGTTCGCGCCACAGTTGGCTGACGTGGCGCGAGAAATCGACGGCAGAAGTCTCTCCGGCGGCGGCGACGGCGGGAGGCTCAAACAACCGAGCGATCGGCGGCGTAGCGACGAGGCGACGGCGAAATCCCAGCGTTGTCTCTCTCTCTTCCGCGCAGTTTTGGCGGTCCGGGCTCACCCCGACGACGGCGTCAGCGTAGATAAATCGCGTAAAGCGGGAAAAATTAATAAAATAAAATTAATAATAATAATAAAAATTATCTATGGCCCTGCGGATCGGTCTAGGCGTCGTCGAGCGGACGAGCAGAGCGGCGGTTTGGCCGCACGGAATTTTCCCGTGTTACACTGTAAACTTCTCTGTCTTCGTGTACAACGGTCTAATAAAATTACTTATGTGAAAATCTTATTTTTATTTCACGACTTACCTTCCCGAACAAAATTACCATCATCCGCCCAGCGAAAACCGGCAGGAAAATTCTGTTTCACCATTTGTAATACTTACCCACCTGGAAAACTTACCATCGAAAATCGCGAATTACCGATCGTAGGCTAAAAATCTATAATACCGACGGCTGCTGCTGCACGATCGCTCTCGATTTTACCTCGAAAATCTGACGCGGTGGACAAAATCTCAACCGGCCAATTAGCGCGCGGGAAATCACCTCCACGGGCTTAACAGCCAACCAGCGCACGGGGAATCAAGGCCCACGCCAGACACCCCCACTCACCGCCAAGACGCGTGGGCTCGCGCGCGCGCGCGCACGGTCGCGACACAGAGAAAATTCAGAGTGCGGCGGCGGAGGAGAGGGGGGCGCCAGAGTTCAGGGACTCAAGACCCGAGACGAACGCCCCCCACTTCCACCGCGGCGCTCGAAGAAGACGACACAGGGAAAATTCAGAGTGGGACGGGGAGGGGAGAGGGGGCCTAGCAGCCACGCTTGAGCAGCGATTCTGCCTAGCAGAATCGCTGTCCCAAGCTGGGACAGCGATTTGGCCAAGGATTTGAGCAAATTTTCCCTGAGCTCTAACGATTGCATTGCTTCCAAACTGTAAGTAATAATGAATTAAAAATGTAGTTTCGCAAATTGAAACAAAAATAGCCATCGACCCACGCCGAGATAAAAAAAATAGCGAGTGTAACGGTCGCATAGCGCTATCGCTTCTCCGAACCGTGAGACTACTTACCTCAGCATTCTCACGGTATGGACCGAGCGCAGCGCAGCCACCGAGCGCGCGGCGGCGGCCCTTATCAGCGCGGAGTGACACCGCGCGGGGACCAAGGGCCCCGAGAGCGTAGGAGAACTCTTTAGTTCTTCCTCGACCACCCACTCAGTCACTTCGTCTATTATATAACTCGCTTTCTCCAATAAAGACATTCTCTGTTAAAACTTATATTATTATTCGGCATCCTCAACACCTGTACCCGTTACATTGGTGTCAGAAGTGTGCGAACACGCAAACCACGTGCACGGTGAAAAAAAAACAAAATAAAAAAAAGTGAAAAGTTTTGTGAAAAAAAAGAACAGAGTGACAAACAACATCAACAACAACAACATCAATTTCACCAATCAGCAAACCAACAACAACCGCAAATTATACCGAAGGAAGGAAGGAAGCGAAAATAGAGAAATAAAACGAAGGAAATCCACCCAAAAACCGCAAAAGGACGAGGCGAATGCATTTCGGGAAAATCATTATATATCTCCTGGCACTGTAAGTACTTTTAAAATCAAATTATAGCCTTTTTTATTCATTTTGCATGACATTATACGCATTTTTTTTATTTTACGCTTCCGCTTTGTCCCTTTATTCTCGGCGCGTGGCTAGCGCTATCTCTGTTAGACGCATGCATTGCGAGCGAGCGTACGCCGCCTCGCCTACACGCGCTGCCGCTGGGGTCACTCACACACACAGCCGAACGGCCGACGTCACCTCATTCATTGTCCCGGGACAAAGCGTATAGTGGCATTCAAAAGTGACAGGCCACTCGATAATTTTGTACCCTCCCCGAATTAAATATTTAAAACGCGAGAAACAGAATGTCCAGTTGTCTAGATAACTAATTAAATTCATTCGCCCCGAATAATAACATTTAACTAGAGATATTGAGAAAAACACTCCAATAAAACCTCTTGCCTTACTTGCGAGATACAAACATTCGCAAATATTTTATAACTAACAAAACGAGACAAAATTCGCAGAAAAAAAAAATTGAAAATTCTTCGAAAACATAAAATTTTAACTTCATATATGCGGAACGAATATTCCTCCTTCTCTTCCAAAAATCCCAAACGACGATCAAGCCAGCAACAACCATTTCTATGAATATTAAATAAACGAAAAATATTTTTTTTTCCCCGAAAAACTTAACATTTTCTACAAACATAAATAAATGAGAAAAATATTTTTTCAAAAATCTCAATATTTTCTACAAAGTTATAAATAAACGAGGAAAATATATATATTTTTTCTTTTCAAAAAACTCAAAATTCTCAACGAACTTATAAATAAATAGAATTTTTTTTCTCTTCTTCACTCTCTCTCCCCTTTCCAAAAATTCAAAATTTGTTATTTACCAACTATAAATAAACAAAATATCTTTCTTTCGAAACACAATTTCTCGCAAACCGACAACCATTTCCACAAGCGATAAATAATCGAATTTTGTTCTTTTTCGAAAAATTTCGAAACATTACAAAACCGACTACTATTCATACAAAATAAAAACGAGATAATTTTTTTTTCGAATAACTCGAAATATCTTGAAACCCCGATTCCGACAACACTCACGAACAACAGACAAACGAAACGATTTTTTTTTCGAATAAATCGAAATATCTCGGAACATCGATCACGACGCATTCCTCGATCGTAAATAAATAAAAGCGAAATAAACATTTTCCCTAAACAAAATACGAAATAACGCGAAAGACTGATTATACTTTAATAATAATAATTACGTAGTCCTTGAAACTTATTAACAATAAAATAATATTTACAAATAAAAGAGCCGATTTTTTAGGAAAATCCGAATCACTAAATAGCATCATTTTCAAAAATATTTTTTTTGTCAACAAGTCACTTATTTTTTTAGTATTATTATTAAACAATAACAATTTTTACGAAAGAGATAAATAAACATATACTCGAAACAATTTTTGTTTGTTTTCTCTCAAAATAAAAAATTTTCGATTGAAATCTGTAAAATCAAAATATCACTACAAACTTCAAAGAAAGTTCCCCCATTCTACTTTTCAGATACTACAAAACGGTAAGTGTTGCGAACAACAAAACTGGCTAAATAATTTATTAACCACCTTTATTTTCTATCCGAAATATTTATTACATTCCCAACGGAAATCTTTGTCGTAATTTTTTTTTGTTGCTGTCTTCGACATTTGCAGGAACATAGAAACGAAAAAAAAAATTCTTTTCCTCTTACCTCCGACACAAACAAACAAGTAAAATCACAAATAATAGTAAATAATAAAAACTTTTCTACAAATATAAGAAAATCGATACACTCGTTCAAATCAACCTGCAACAAAATTTCTCGTAAAAATTCCTTTTTGTGCGTTGTGTTGTTTCGCCAACAACAACCACAACAATAAATTTACAAACAACAAACAAAAAAAAATGCTAAAAAAAATGAATTAACACGTTCATCCATACATTCCTGAGCAATTAACAGAACATTTTCACCCTTTAAATTTTCTGTTTACAAATGGAATAAAGTCATAAAACACTACCAACATACCACCCACAAGGACAACGCGACTTTCGCGTTCAGCCGCTCCTTACGAGAACCCCATGAATAACGCAGAAACGCAAGTCGAAGAAATGGCAAATAACAATAATAGCGTAACGTTCCGCGATGTATATAATGCGATACCCTCATACGATGGAAAAAGCATGCCCGTCGAACACTTCACGCCCGCCTGCGAACAGGCAAGACGCATATTACCCGAAACAGATCACGCTCGATTCCTCGAAATGGTCCAATTCAAGCTATCAGGAAACGCGCTCGAACTCGTAGACACAAAAACGTACGCGACAACAGCCGCACTTTTACAAGATCTTAAAGAAAATTTCGGTAGCCAAATAGAACTCCTGGATCTCGAGTTAGAGCTAAAGTCAATTTACCAAAAACGAGACGAGCCAATAAGCGACTACGCTTCCCGAGTCAGAACCATCGAAAAATGCGTCACTGAGCGACTAAAGGAGGTTTACAACACGGTAGCCCAAGCCCAATACCTCACAAATCGAACGGCGGAAGTTCAGAAAGCTGTAGTTAGGTCATTCGTAAGAGGTCTGTGCGACAAAATCGGGCACCTCCTGATCCATCGCCACCTAGACACCCTCGAGGACGCGATAAGAGAAGCTAAAAGAACAGAGCGAGAAATGGAAAGAAGTAGGACTGTCCATCGAAACGATTCAAACTCGGAAAGTAACGAAACAACACAACAAGCGAAGGTGTGATTTGCTGAAGCGAAAACCGAACAACGGAGTCGCATTTATTGCAACTTCCATAAAAGCAGCTCGCACTCAACTAACGAATGCGAAACCTTGCGGGACGTCGCTGAATACGCGAAGTGTTCAAGAAATGATGGAAACAACTCGCGCGACCGATACCGCAGTGATTCACGCGACCGGTACCGCAGCGACTCACGCGACCGACATCATAACGATCTGCGAGACAGGTATCGCAACAATTCGCGCAGTCGGTACCAAGATAGTTACCGCAACAACTCTCGCGACAGATCCAGGAACGATTCCCACGACAGACCATCCCGCGGCAGATACCGAGACGACTCTCGTAGCAGGTACCGTGGAAACTCGAGAAGCAGATACCGTGACGATTCTCGGGATAGATACCGCGACGACTCACGTAACAGATACCGCGACGACTCGCGCAACAGATATCGTGACGACTCGCGCAATAGATATCGTGACGACTCGCGCAACAGATACCGTGGCGACTCGCGCGATAAGCGCACCGATTCAAGAGACAGATCCTCACGTGACAAAAACCGCGACGACTCAAGGGATCAGAAACAGAAGGAAGACACCATCACCGACCTCGCGAACAAATTAGCGAGCTTGACCCTAAAAAACTCGACAGCGGCTCCGCGGGACAGCGCGACGCGAGGCAAATCGGATGAGCGCAACACAACCAACTAGGACAAGTCCATATGGTCATCACCAGGAAGGCCAAAGTTGCCCTCGGATCAACGGGAAGACGTAAACCCCCAACAGTAAAAATCGAATCCCCGGATCTACAAAATAACAGCGCTAAATTCCTCGTAGATACTGGATCTGAAGTTAACCTCATCAAGAAAGAAGCAGTCCCGGATCACGTACAAATGGAAAAATGCATAGTTTATGAGCTCTCAGGCATCACGGATGGCATTGTGTTCACAGCAGGCATGATCATCATCGGGATCAAAAATCTTTTAATCGAATTCCAAGTAGTTGACAACGATTTTCCGATCGCACAAGAGGCCATTTTGGGAGACGCCTTCTTTAAAGGAGCCCCGGCCGACATCCTCTATACAAAGTCATGCATTTCATTCGGCAATCATAAAATCCCTGTCGAGACAAAAGAAAAGATCACGATTCCGGCGAGAATATAATGCGTAATTTACGTTCGCGTGGACAGCGCGTTGTCGGAAGGATACGTTCCATGACTAAACGCTGGCGAGCGCCTCTACATCGGCGACGCAATTGTCAAAAACAACAACGGAATTGCATATTTAGCCGCAATCAACGACAACGACTTCAACATACACCTCGCAGTCCCATCCGTAGACCTACAACCAATCGAACAAATTTACGAAATTCCAACCCCAGTATACCAACCTCCCAACCAGGACTGGGAGTGGCCGGCGAAATCCGAGGCAAACGATTCTCATGACATTCGAAGTGAATATCATGCAGAAATCCGCACCGTGGCAACAAAGCAGGACAGATTTGAGGCTATAAAACCGCTCTTGCACCTAGATGATCTAGATGTTAAAGAGAAGGAGCATGCACTCGATCTTGTCAAACAACACTCGCACTTGTTCGCCCTGCCCGGAGACAAGCTAGGTCACACCACCCTGATAAAACACGAAATCCACACAACAGATGATAAACCAATCAACACCAAACAATATCGATTTCCCGAAATCCACAAAAACGAGATCCATAAACAGGTCAACACCCTCCTAAACAACAACATCATACAACCATCAATATCGCCCTTCAATTCTCCAGTCTGGATAGTACCGAAAAAATCGGACAACCAAGGCAACAAGAAATGGCGAATGGTCATAGACTTTCGCAAGCTTAACGACAAAAACACCCCGGATGCGTACCCGCTACCTAACATCGCAGAAATCCTCGACCAGCTTGGCAACTCTCGTTATTTTACGGTATTGGTCTTGGCGTCAGGTTTTCACCAAATCGAGATGCATCCGCCAGATAAAGAGAAAACCGCATTTTCCACACCGAACGGCCATTATGAGTTTAAGGTAGATAGTGCGTGTAGTATTCATTTCGCCTAAATTTGAGAAATTCGGGCAAGAATTGCAAACACTTCCCGATGATAAAAAAATGTGAAAAAATTCATACTTATTATAGGCCCTGGAAAGACTAATTTTGCATAATAATAATTTCAAAATGTTATTAACAAATTGTTGAAAAGAAAATTGTTCATAAAAATATGCGGTAACTCAACTTTTTTTTTTGATGAAAATGATGCGTTCATTTTTCGGAGTACCTATGAATTGTATCAGATTTTTATCTTTATTATTATTTTTGCACATTTTTCCATGTAAAAAACAAGAAAAATCAAAATAAAGATAAAAATCTGAAAAAATTCATACGTATTCCGAAAAATTAACGAATAATTTTCATCAAAAAAAAAAGTTGAGTTACCGCATATTTTGATGAGCAATTTTCTTTTCAACATTTTGTCAATAACATTTTGAAATTGTTATTATGCAAAATTAGACTTTTCAGTGCCTATAATACGTATGAATTTTTTCACATTTTTTTAACATCGGGAAGTGTTTGCAACTCTTGCCCGAATTTCTCGAATTTAGGCGAAATGAATACTACACGCACTATCTACCTTAATCGAATGCCGTTTGGTTTGAAAAACGGCCCAGCAACATTGACCGGACTGCAAGGCACTGACCTATTCGTCTATATAGTGCTCTATGCCGCCTCACTTGAGGACCACAGAAAGAAATTCGACAGGTTGGCAAATAGGCTAACTAACTCCGGATTAACACTCCAAACAGAAAAGTGCCTATTTCTTCGTAAAGAAGTAGCGTATTTGGGTAAAACCCAAACCGGACTTAGTCGAATCAATCGAACGATTTCCCATCCCGACAGACAAGAAAGGCATCGTGCAGTTTCACGCTCTCGCCAACTTCTACAGGCGTTTTATCCACAACTTCGCAGCAATAGCCATACCATTAACAAGGCAACTAAAAAAAACAGCGAAATTTGAATGGACAGAAGAATGCCAAAAAGCGTTCGACTGCCTCAAAGCGAAACTCACATGTTACACCATCTTGCGTTATCCTGACCTCAGCAAACGATTTAAACTAACAACAGATGCGTCACAGTACGCCATCGGCGCAGTAATCAACCAGAAACACGACGGATTTGATGACCCCGTCGGTTTCTACTCACGATCCTTGAGAAAAGCAGAAATATCATACGACACGCTGCAAAAAGAAGCCCTGGCAATCGTAAACGCAATCGAAAACTTCCAGTACTACTTGTACGGACGGAATTTCGACCTTGTCACGGACAACAGGGCACTAACCTACCTCGTTAAAAAACCGAATCCGCCGCAACAATTCCAGCGATGGCAAGCAATGCTGAATAATTACAGCTACGAAATTCAGCACAAACCGGGAAAAGAAAACGTTGTTGCAGACGCACTCTCCAGAAATCCGGTTTCGGTTCTACCAATAAGACCACGAGAAACGTCATCAAGCGATTCAGCGTGCAGCGCACGAAACAAAAAGGCAAAAAACGCACGACAGAAAACCAACAAAAGTTCGTGATCGTTCAACAACGGACGAAAGCTCGGGGAACCCAGCAGCAAGAAAAAAACTGCGAGAGAACCAACAGTCCACCGAATCGGAAGACGAAACGGAATCAGAAGAAACACATAAACCAATAACAAGCAAAAGATCACCAGGAGAAAAAGGGAGTAAACATCCAAGCAACAATCCCTCGATTGACGACGACAACTACGATTCATCAACGGAAGTCGAAGAACTCACAACAATTAGGTATAAGCTGGATGAAGAAGGAAGCCCAACGAGGCGCGACGAATCTACTACTACTACTACTACTACTACTAGCCCAACGAGGCACAATCAATCGACTACAAAACAAAACGACGACACTCAAGTCCACAAACATGGAAAGGTATCAGGAAACGAGACAGCAACCGAGAAGGGAGGATCCACCAGACTCGGAAGCACAACGTCACCAGCACTAATCGGAGAGGCGCCTGGTGATCGAAGCACTAACGAACCGGCGGTACATCCCACGTTCAGGTCACCACCAACATCAAAACAACACGAAAACCTGAGCACGAAGAACGACGACCACCCGCAGCAAACGGTTCAACCCAAATTCCGCTCACCTCCAACACCAACAAAAGGAGGAAAAACTGCTGCGTCATTGTCAAAATGGAAAAAGATCACCGACAATCCAAGACACGTACAACTTGAGAGAGTCCCACCAACCAAAACAACCAAGAAGATTGACGAATCAGGTTACCTCTCACCAGAAGTGGACCAGGAATATTGGGACACACGAACATCGGAAGTGCCCTTGGCAAAATGGAAAGAAATCATCGACAATCCAGGACGCGTACAACTCGAGAGAATAGCACCACCGAGAACAACGAAGAAAATCTACGAATCAGGATATCTTTCACCAGAAGTGGATCAAGATTATTGGGACTCACGAATGCCGGAAGACGTGGAAAACAACAGACATTCCCCACCAGAAGCAATGCAAGAACACCAGAAATTACAAGAGTCACCAATAAAAGACACTATAACGCAACAAGCACCGTCAACCCCACAGCATTATCCTCAAACACAAACACCACTATCACCTCAACCAGGTACCTCATGGCAAACACCACCAACTCCACGGCATTTTCCGCAAACACAACCGGCGCTAACGTCACCGCAACCAGGAACCTCATGGCAAACATCACCCCGGCCAAGAACTTCACACCAACAGCCTAGCTCAAGGGTACCTCAAAAGAAAAACACATCATCATCGTCAGAGGAAGAATCAGACAGCGATGCACCGTACCAGCCGACACAGTACTACAAGAAGCAGCTGTCCAAACGAAACACAACTCCAGCAACCGGAGCAACGAATGCGACGGATGATGTACCACTCAACGAGAACATCAACGTAACGCAGGACAATATATTAGCTCGACAAAATACCATCGCTTATTTCCAATCAGCCGACTGTAATACAGATACGATGATCGCACAATTGCTAGCCGAGAAAGGAGAAATAGACCAACAGTCACTCCTGACGGACAATCCCAAAAGCGAGCAAATCATCGTCACACGTCAAAGAACAAGATGCTACATCACAATGTTTTGCAAAGAAAAATCAAGCGATACAACGAGCTGGGCAGCAGTGAGGAAATGCATAAGAGGGCTTATGAAAGTGCTAAAACAAGAAAACCTCACCTCATGCAGTATTTCAAAAGACCCAAAAATCATTGACGCGTTCCTATGGGACAATATAAAAAGAGAGCTACGACTACTCACACCAGGATCACAGAAAACGATCACCCTCTGCGAAGGCCTCATCAGTGTTCCACCAAGAGACCACAGGCAACAAATTATAAAAGAACTCCATGGATCAACAATAGGAGGCCACAAAGGCATCGAGAAGAAATATAAAAGAATCCTCACACAATATTACTGGAAAAACGTGAAAGACGACATCCGACATTACATAAAATATTGTATCGACTGTCAAAAGAACAAACTCGTTAGAATAAAAAACAAAGCTCCAATAGTAATCACCGACTCACCTGATGAACCCTTCGATAAAATAGCAGTAGACATAGTAGGACCACTGCCCAAAATAAAGCACGGACATGAGTACATACTAACAATCCTCGACCTCTTTAGCAAATTTAGCATCGCAGTTCCATTGAAACAGCAGAGATCGCGAGGCGTCGCGAAAGCAATAGCTACAACCCTCATCTCCACATTCGGAGCGCCCAGAGCGATCCTTTCGGACCAAGGCACGAATTTCATGTCTGACATGTTTAACGATTTTACGGAATTTTTCCAAATTCGGCGTTACAAGACATCAGCATACCACCCGCAATCCAACGGTGCTATAGAACGAAGCCACGACTTTCTGGCCGAATATCTTAAACATTTTATTGACGACAAACGTGATTGGGATGAGCTCCTAAATTACGCAACCCTCGCATACAATACAAGCGTCCACGAAAGCACGGGATACACGCCGTATGAGCTAGTCTTCGGTAGAGTCGCACGCACACCATCGGAATTTCCACCCCCAGAAAAAGTCATCACTTATGACGATTACATGGCAAGCCTTAATACTAATCTGCGAAAAGTCCAACAGCGAGCGATAGAGAAAAGTTTACAATACAATTAAAGAACCAAGCGGTACTACGATAAACGTACAAAAGTACCCCAATTCCAACCCGGTCAATCGGTATTTCTAATTAAAGAACCAAGAAAAGGAAAATTCGACAGTAATTATTGTGATCCCTACGAAATTATAGAAATCTTGGACAAACATAATATTAAGCTCAAAATCGATGACGATAAAACCAGAACTGTACATGTCGATAAAATTAAACCGGCATATGTTGCAGATGCCACGTCCACGCATTAAACGTGGGCGATTCAACGAAAATCGTCCCACTCGATCGGAACCCAGGACTATATTCGGAGTAAATTGCCACCCTTCGCCCATACCATACGACTTGAACACTTGCCACGTATACCAACACCCACGGACTGTCAACTAGACGAATACAACTGCAAGATAACCTACGATCAGTGAAAGCGTACTGCAATAAATTAAGTTCATCGTGTCTTATCGGAGGACAATTATCAACAACACAAACCCGTTTAAACACAATCAAAGGCTCCGAGATGATCCTAGATCAATTAATTCCCAACTATACGCAGAATAGGAGAAAACGCGCACCATTCGAATTCGTAGGAAAAGTCAACAAAATTCTGTTTGGAACCATGGACAGCGACGACGCAAGAAGAATTACTGAACAAATAGAGTCACTAGAAAACAACACGATTGAAATGGCAGAAATTCTCCGGAATCAAACACACATAATAAAATCAGGATTCGACGTAACGGACAGACAAATAAAATCATTGGCAAAATTGCTAGACGCAGAATAAAACCGAGTACAAAGCGAACTTTTAGCGCTCAAAGAAGAGACTCATATCATAGAATGTAACCAGAAAGCCATACAGTTTATAACGCGCATCGAAATGGATATAGACACACTCATAAACGCAGTTCTTTTCGCAAAAACAGGGCAAATACACCCAAAAATAATAACCAGCAAAACAATACTTTCAAGTGCTGAGATCATCATGAGAGAATCTCCAAACACAGAATTCCCAATTCCGCTAGACCAGAAGTACAATGCCCATCATTGATGCCTGGTTTACACTTTTCATGTGCGATGTTTCTCATCTATACGAATTGATTAGTTTCGGTATAATCACGATGTGGCGCTGTTGACACACGGAACGATGGATTTGGACCGAATGACATATGGGGATTGTCAAAGTTTTAAAGTGTCATTTTGTTTACAAATATGTTTTTGGTTATAATATAGTATATGATAATCTGCATCGTGATTTGCATAGTAGTAGCAAATTCATGACCTTTACATTTCTTTCGCAGACTTCACAGGTAAGAGAAATCGTGATTACATTTTTTTTTATAGGTTTTTACTTAGCGTCATTTCGGAAATCGTTAATTTCGCAGTTTTTGTTGCAAAAATACCATGTGTAAAGAATAAAGTGAAAAATTTCATAACATTGTGAGTCATTTATTCGCAATAAATGTCCGAAAATCAATTACACGCAATAGCCGTTTTTATTGTATCAAACGTTCTCTGAGTACGAATAAATTAATACGAGTAGGGGTCAAAATAGCTAATGATCAGAATAGCGACCCTAGCAATCCCGGCGACCACGAAAACGATCTAAAAAAAGTTGCAAAGTAGAACTTTGCACATTGCTTCCTCATTAATTTTCGTTTTTCACAAAGCCACCTCTATGAAGAAGCTTGTTTATTTTACATTTTGGCTTCCTCATAGAGGAAGCTTTGTGAAAAACGAAAATTAATGTGGAAGCAATGTGCAAAGTTCTACTTTGCAACTTTTTTTATTTGAACAAAAGAAAACTCCGTCACAAACACCGTTACATCTAATTTTCATTAGATACAAAGTTTTGTCTTACTTTCTTAACTTTTGCGGAAGTTATCGCGAAAATCTAAATTTTTTGAAAAATTCAAAATGGTGTAAAATCCGAACGACTTTACCGATCATCACCAAAGTTCGTACGTAGCAGGGCTGTATGTTGTTTTTCGACTGTGGAACAATTCGGTTATTTTGTTAAGATTCGATGTGATTTAGAGCAAAATGTATTTTTTTCGAAAAATTCAAAATTCAGTAAAATCCGAACCGCTTTACCGATTTCGTCGAAATTCAATACCATACAACATTGAACGTATCTTCCATTATGAAGAACTATTTAGCCAAATCGTCGAACTTTTACGAAAGTTAGAGCGACCACGCCATTTTATCAACAAATTAAAAACTACATAAAATCTTAATGACTGTATATATGTTATCATTGGAAGAGGGGCAACTACTCTACTTGCGTGCCAAATTTGAGCCAGATCGCTCGAACGGTTTCTGAGTGAGAGGCGATTGAATTTTCGAGGCCCAGCACACACACACACATACATACGGACATTTTTTCTAAACCACTTTTCTCGACATTTTAGGTGATTGTAAGCATACTGGCATGAAAATCTCGAAAAAAAATGTTTTCATGAAAACAAAGCTTCCTCTATGAGGAAGCAAAAATAACGAAAATAAGTTATTCGAAATTTTGCTTCCTCATAGAGGAAGCTTTGTTTTCATGAAAAAATTTTTTTTCGAGATTTTCATGCCAGTATGCTTAGAATCACCTAAAATGTCGAGAAAAGTGGTTTAGAAAAAATGTCCGTATGTATGTGTGTGTGTGTGTGTGTGTGTGTGTGTGTGTGTGTGTGTGTGTGTGTGTGTGTGTGTGTGTGTGTGTGTGTGTGTGTGTGTGTGTGTGTGTGTGTGTGTGTGTGTGTGTGTGTGTGTGTGCTGGGCCTCGAAAATTCAATCGCCTCTCACTCAGAAACCGTTCGAGCGATCTGGCTCAAATTTGGCACACAAGTAGAGTAGTTGCCCCTCTTCCAATGGTCAGATTTTTGATAACATATATACAGTCATTAAGATTTTATGTAGTTTTTAATTTGTTGAAAAAAGGGCGTGGTCGCTCTAACTTTCGTAAAAGTTCGACGATTTGGCTAAATAGTTCTTCATAATGGAAGATACGTTCAATGTTGTATGGTATTGAATTTCTACGAAATCGGTAAAGCGGTTCGGATTTTATAGAATTTTGAATTTTCGAAAAAAAAAAATATTTTGTTCTAAATCACGTCGAATTTTAACAAATCAACCGAATTGTTGTATAGTGGAAAAACAACATACAGGCCTGCTACGTACGAAATTTGGTGATGATCGGTAAAGTCGTTCGGAATTTACACCATTTTGAATTTATCAAAAAATGTCGATTTTCGCTATAACTTCCACGAAAGTTAAGAATGTAAGACAAAACTTTGTATCTAATCAAAATTCGATATAACGGTGTTTGTAACAGAGCTTTCTTTAGTTCAAATAAAAAAAAAGTTGCAAAGTCGAACTTTGCACATTGCTTCCTCATTTATTTTCGTTTTTCACAAAGCTTCCTCTATGAGGAAGCCAAAAATGATAAACAAGCTTCTTCATAGAGGTGGCTTTGTGAAAAACGAAAATAAATGAGGAAGCAATGTGCAAAGTTTTTATTTACGTGACCATTAAGTCGAATATATTTTTTGCCGAAAGGTTATTTATTCGAATATTCATTTCTTCGGAGCAACGCACGGCGACTATCTACACTCAGCAAAAAAATTAAGGGAGCAGTTAAATTTTACCGTTTTTTCACTGATTTTTGAAGCGCTGTAAGTTTGTGAAAAATGATCGAATCGTAATAAAACAAAATGCATTTTAAAGCTTCATATCTCTAGTTTGAAAATCAATGCAGTCTTTTTTTTTTTAAGCAACACGCTCGGCATGAACCTAAGGAATAGCGGGAAGGAAATTTTCTCAAATTTTTTGTCGTTTTCAAAGTCGTCCACGGGCACAAAAAAAAAATTTCTGGCTTTGTCAATACTGGGGTCCTTTAGCCTGGTTCTTCAGCTTCAAAATGGTGTTTTCTTCATCTCTGTACGACCATTTGTCGCTGAGATATGGGCATTTAAAGGAAAAAGGAGCTTTTTTCGTAGATCATCAATATCTCATGAACTAATGATCGCACAGCGAGCTAAAGGTAGGTTTTGTAAACTGGAAGAAATGCTCTTAAAGTACCTTCTGGTACTTTAGAGATTTTATTTTTTTATGTAACCTTAATATTGATTTGAAAAAGACCAAAAAAATGGACTTTTTCCCCGTTTTGGAAAATCCATGTCAACTTAGCAGATATTGCCATAATGACTCATGTTTTTAGGATTTTTTTTAGTTCAATACATGCCCAACGACCCCCCAAGATTAAAAAAAATTAAAAATTTTGAATTTTTTGCTTAAAAAACGGTATTTTTCTCACAATTTCTTATGAACAATCTTTGAAATGAAAAACAAAAAAAAAACTAAAATGCCTACGAACTTTTTTTTTCAGAAAAATTCAAAATTTTTAATTTTTCTCTTTTTCAAAGATTAAAAGAGTAGTTATTGCGAAACCGTGAGAAAAACAACGGAAAAGTTTTTTTTTAATTTTAGTCATCATTAAATGCCATTTAAGGAACAATAAGTGTTCCTTTAATTTTTTATAAAACTTTGACGCTTCGGGAAAAAACAACGGTTCAGCACATAAATTTTTTAATCTTGGGGGGTCGTTGGGCATGTATTGAACTAAAAAAAATCCTAAAAACATGAGTCATTATGGCAATATCTGCCAAGTTGACGTGGATTTTCCAAAACGGGGAAAAAGTCCATTTTTTTGGTCTTTTTCAAATCAATATTAAGGTTACATAAAAAAATAAAATCTCTAAAGTACCAGAAGGTACTTTAAGAGCATTTCTTCCAGTTTACAAAACCTACCTTTAGCTCGCTGTGCGATCATTAGTTCATGAGATATTGATGATCTACGAAAAAAGCTCCTTTTTCCTTTAAATGCCCATATCTCAGCGACAAATGGTCGTACAGAGATGAAGAAAACACCGTTTTGAAGCTGAAGAACCAGGCTAAAAGACCCCAGTATTGACAAAGCCAGAAAATTTTTTTTTGTGCCCGTGGACGACTTTGAAAACGACAAAAAATTTGAGAAAATTTCCTTCCCGCTATTCCTTAGGTTCATGCCGAGCGTGTTGCTTAAAAAAAAAAGACTGCATTGATTTTCAAACTAGAGATATGACGCTTTAAAACGCATTTTGTTTTATTACGATTCGACCATTTTTCACAAACTTACAGCGCTTCAAAAATCAGTGAAAAAACGGTAAAATTTAACTGCTCCCTTAATTTTTTTGCTGAGTGTATATTTCGAGTTATCAAAAACTGGATTTAAAAATGCAAACGGTAGCTTTTTTAAATTCATGTCTCTGAAATTAAAAAAGATAAGTGGTTAATACGACCTGCCATTAAATCGAAAAAAAATGTGCCGAGAATACAAGTTCCGAAAGAGTAACACGTAGAAACGCAATAAAGCGAAGTGCCAAAATAACGAATGTTCAAATAGTGAATCGCTGAAACTCTTGATTTTTCAACCGATCTTTCAACTCAGTTGTAAATTTAGCCGTGTTTCACCGAGATTGAACGATTTTCGTTATGAATTTAATTTGAGATTTTTGGGCCCTCAATATTTATTTACTATATTTCTTAATTTTCTTAATTGTGACGTTTCTAGATTTAGCCGTTCGTTTTGAAATTCGTTAATTTAACCACTCTGCATTATGAACTTTCGCTATTTTGACCTCCACTCATCCCGTGAATTGAGAGAGTGCGAAGCTGACTCCGAGTCGACGAAAAACAATTGCTTATCGTTAACCGTTTTCGCTTCTGTTATCGATAGACCTAACACAGTGACACAGCGTGAAGAAAAATGGAGTCCGAAATGTGTAAGCTAATAATTATTAAAATATATTTAATTTACTGTTTGTTAATCCACCAGGTCTTACAGGGACGAGCACGTGGGTGTGGAAATTAACGAACGTGAAGATCGAAAACGATGACGCTTTCGGTTTTTTCGCGGAGTCTTCGAAAATTCGAGCCGGATGGATGTAGGTGTAACCTTCATACGACATGTGGCTCGGGCGTTTGCAACCTCACAATAAAAAGTTATGACAACAACGGAAATTCCAAAAATAAATTAAATAGCAATAATTATCAGCATTTCAAGATCATTGTGAGTAATCCGAGATCGGAATCACAATCGCTCGGAAACGCCGTTTTTATCAAAATTTATAATTTTCCATTTCTTTCTATTGTATATACCTGAGGGGGTGAGCGATGGAGGAAAAAAGCCGCTAGTATATAAGTGTTTCATTTTTTACTTTTTTTAAATATTTTTACCGACTATAAGTGCACATTTTATTATAAACAAAAATAAAACGGGAGCTCTAACAAACATTTGAAAAAGTTGCCTAAGTCGATTTGAAATCACGATCGAGTTACTATGCACCTTTATTTTATTTTTTGGTTTATCGATGATATTCGCTCACAGCAAAATAGCTCGATCGCTCCCAGATCGATTCACGTGGCGAGAGTGTCAACGACAATGGGAGAAAATGATCAGAAGAGTGGAGGTAACTTTCAAATTTATTCGTTATAAAGTTCATTCGCAACAACCTCAACTAAAAGTGTTATACCATGTGTATATAGAAAGGGTTTTTTTTAAACGAAATTGGGACCGTTTTTTTCCACATTATTAGCGAAATTCCTCTCGAGCTTCTACGCGTTTCTCATATTCTTTCTATTTTAGTTTTAACGAATAAATGAGGTAGCACGATCGGTTCAGTCCGATCAAACGATAGATTCAGAGATCATTTCCAATTCGTTTAACTCGGCTAAAAATCTTCTTAAAAAATCACCTATGTGGGAGACAAGATCGATTTCGCTTTACAATATTTCAAAAATTTTCTCGCCAAATTGGCGATTAGAAAAATTCATTACTTAGACTGGGTTTCTATTTTTTTCCTCGATCTGAAATGATTTGTTAATTTTAGAGAATACGTGGGATCTAAAAAATAAATTTCTGAAAATTTTGGAAAGCCCTTTCTTCGAATGACCCAGCTGTTAATCATTCGGAGTTATCAACCGGAAACTTCTTGAGTGTAATGGGTGGTCCCGCGACAACCACAAATCTAAAGCTCGTTACTTCCCAATAATTAACAAAAAGAGAGTCACATTTAGAAAATATTCTGAAAATATTCATACGATTTTCAATAATTTTGCATCGAAAAAAATAAATATAATTTGTGGGTGATTTGTTGAAAATAAAATTTCACGTATTTATGAATATAATTCTGGAATTATTAACATGGAAAATAAATCTTGTCTGCGCCCTCCGTTCGCTTGATTATTTTAAAATTTTCGTCCTACCAAGAAATGATTACAACTAGCACCCATTTTTTGCAAAATCTTGTAGCAGGCATTGTTCGCTAGTCCTACCTTAATAACGTACTATTTGTCGATACCAATGTTACTTGTGAATCAACCTAACGAGAGTAAACATCTTGGCTTCGCGATGGTTGAACTCATTTAAATTGTACAGATGTTTAGTGAACGTATTTAATTCTATTTTCAATTTTCCATACGATCAATTTATGAGAAATGTTCGAAATCTCTCAAATTGTTGCTATAGCTGGAAATATTTTGGTAAATTATACTTGAAAAATGTTCACAGGCAATAGTAGAACGAGGACGAAAAAATCACAGAGGATTTGATTTGGTACTTCGCTGTCGAGATTTTTTTCCGCAATTTCCTATGATACTGTGCTTCATCACAAAGCGACAGTGGAAAATTAAATGGATATGAAAAGTTTTCATCCCAGCATGATTCGTGATGTAAGCGTGATTATTATAAGTATAAATAAATAATAATGTAAAGAATAATCATAATAAAGGACCTGAAATTCCATCTTAAAGATAACCTGGATTCATGTTTTTCTTCATTCATTCTTTTTAACTCCTAACCACTTACTAGGGCAGAAAAGACAAAAGAGTTCACGATAATTCGCGACATCTTTATCACAAATGTCCTCATGAATGTCCGCAAGATTTTGTGTTTTTTTGTTTTTGCCCCATCATAGAGGCAGCGTCATAGAGCAAAACATTTTTTCGACATTTTCATGTCAAGACACTCAGAATGGTCCAAAACGTCGAGAAGATTGGTTTAGAAACATAAATTCCAAACATAAATATACAAAACCCACAATAAACATAAATAGAAAACTGAAACCCTTTCCTTTAAATTCAACATCTGATCGAGTTCTATAACTGTGATTACATGAAAATAATCTCAGAGATATAAGCTATTCCGGAGTTGAAAAAAAGTTTTGCTCCGGCTCGTTGTAATCGTAAAAACACCTTGTAATCCTCTCTTAATTGTTGTAAACGCACAAAAATCCACAGAAATACATTGCAATTTGGCCAAATTATTTAATTTACCTACACTGAAATTATACGTCATAAAAATTCCAAACACAATTATACATAAACCACAATAAATATAAATAGAAAAGAGAAACCCTTTCCTTTCTAATCAATCACCGATCGAGGTCTATAACTGTGATTACATGAAAACCGTCTCAGAGTCGAAAAAAGTTTAGCTCCGACTTGTTTCAATTATCAAAACGCCTTGTAATTGTTATAAAATGCAGAAAAATCCATAGATATATATTGCAAGTAGGCCAAATTATTGAATATACCCAAACTGCAATAATACACCATAAAACTTCCAAACACAATTACACATAAACCCCAATAAATATAAATAGAAACGAGAAACCCTTTCCTTTCGAACCGATTGCCGATCGAGTAAGTGCGATTACGTGAAAATAGTCCGAGAGCCATAAGCAAGTCCGGAGTCAAAAACAGGTTAGCTCGGACTTGTTGCGATCGGCAAAGCGCCTCGCAATTGTTGTTATGCACGTTTTTTTTGGAAAAAGAGAAACGAGAGTGCAGTGATGTTTAGCGAGATCGTCGATTAGTCGCTCAACAAGAGAGATTAACCTTGGAATGTGTGAGCGTACGGAGCATCGATGTTCGACTGGTTTTCTCGATGAGAATGGAGACACAGGTGGAAAATTTAGGATCCCAGTGAATTTAAATCCTTGTGCGATGCACAGGGTTAGAGAAAAACGCGATGGTCTTACCTGCTCAAAAACCTGCCGGAGGTTTTATCCACACTTTTAACTGTGTATAGCAGCTGTCATTTTCGCTCCATTTTCGTATCTCCATCAAATTTAGCACACAAGTGAGCTGTCATATAACAACGTTTGGGATTGTAGTTGACGCGAATCGGTTGATTTTATTTATTTTACAGCATTTTGAAGATTTAAAAAAAAACGCTTTCGCGGTATAACTTTTGCAAATAAAACGCTATCAGGCTGAAATTTTGTACGTAAATGGACTATCATCAATAGATGACGTTTTCACGAAACGGCATTTTTGAAAATGGGGTACACTCTTAAAGGAAGAGTTCATAAGGAACCCATCTGAAATTGACACAAAACATTCTTTGAGTCAATATTTAGAGCCGTATGTAAGCTATTCTCCCGTTTTTAAAATTCCTATGAAGTCACAGGTGTCTCTGTGTTTCGTTTATGTGCTTGTGCGTATTGCTTTCTGATCAGTCGAGATGACTCACAAACTGTGACGATCCTTTAAGGGCGGATGTAAGGATCCTTTACCGCCGAAAATCTTCGGATACGCTTTTTTTGCGAATTATGAACGGAACGACGTGAAAATTGAAATATAGACGCCACCAATGTGAATCTCGTGAATGAATTAGTCAGAATTTTGATTTTAGAAAAAAAATTACAGTTCGGTTACCAACATCAATTTTTTTTATCAAAATCAAAATTCTGACTAATTCATTCACGAGATTCACATTACAGGCGTCCGTATTTCAATTTTCACTTCGATCCGTTCATAATTTGCGAAAAAAATCATATTCGAATTTTCCGAGATGAGCGTCGGTATTTCACATCGCCTTAATCAACTCATGAAGAGTCCGCACTAATTTAGATGAAATTCTATATTCCACCCTACCTCGTCCTTATTGATGAATTTGTCTCCTTTAATACACAAGTAACTTCTTTGCTGACATGCAGGTCAATATAATAAATCTTGAGGCGGTATCCCTCAACTTAGGGAACCCGAAATGGACATCGCGATGATAATGTGATGTTGATACAAAAGACGTGATTCCGAAGCTGAATAGTGAATCATATAATTAACAAGTTTTATAACATTTAGAAAAAATATCCCGAATACATTTTGTGGAGGGCTTGTGGAAGAAGTGCCTCGAAAATGGTAATTGCAACCGCAAGACGATTGTTACTACATTTTTTATGTTACTGTACGCAGTTTGATATGAAACTCCACGGAGCGAAGTAAGTGGTGTTTTAACAGACAAATATTGAGAACGTATGCATGGTCGAGTGAGTCTGAAAGAGCAAGTGTGAGAGCGTCGGTATCTGACAAAGTTCGATTGCAGTTTATTTCTTCTAGTAATCGATCCAGAACCCATTGTTGTCGATTGCACACTGCATACGGCGTTCCATTGAGTCGACAAGAGTACGGGTCACCTCGGGATTCGCAGATAATCGTCCCCACTCTTCGAAAACGTGATTCGCCAATTGTTCTCGTGTGCGATCTTGACCAGACTTCCAGTTGTAAACCATCTGATCTGCATAATCAACAAAGAGGGTTAGATTTTGCAATGTGTCTTCTGAATCAGATCTCAGTATCTGGTTCGTCATCGGTATCTTTACTTGTACGGCCATCCTACTTACCGAATTAACTAACTAAATACATCAGCTGAACACGCACGATTAACCGTTTCATCGATTGCCAACGCCAATAGATCCAATTTTTTAATTTTTTTTATAGAAAAAATAGCGAAACCCGGCCCACTTTGGTTTTAGACTAAAAAATTGGCGACCCTGTGCTCTCAAAACTAGATTTTGATTCATTGAAACCGTAAAAGTTAAAGGTTTGTAAAATACGCCTATATAAGTCGTTCACTTGATCAAGTGATACAATTAATTTAAATCGTATCTCGTTTGACCACGAGCCGACTATTATTTGTTAAACCAAGCTATAGCGGTGTCAATAATCGTCAATGAGCAGATTTAATCAAAACCACCTGAACTAAAGGAAGAGTTGTAAATTCACATGCCGTCACAAAAAATTATATTAACAATTCGATTATTCTTTTCGACTAAAAGGAAAAGTGTCAGCAGAGCATATATATTGTGGAGGCGCGCCGAAGCACAATAAGCGCTGTTAATTTTCATGAATATGCGAATAATAACGACTTACGAAAACTTTTAAAAAAATGGTTCATCATTTTATTAGTCTACGTGAGCGATTGACAGTAGCAGCCAAGATAGTATCGTAATCGATCGTATTACTGGTACTAGCGGTAGCGACAACTGGAAGTGATAAGGAATACAGCGAATACACTACTTTCACCAGAAACATCTCTTCTTTACTTTCGCGAGTTGACTGTGATTACAGATATCATTTAATCGTGATTCGTAAGTGAAAAATTTTCATTCTACGGTCTTTTTTATTTTTAATGATCTAAAGAAAAATTTAAAAGGTAAAGAAGTTCTCCTTTTAAAATACTGCTTACTCCATCAAACACACTTACTCCAAATATTTTCGATGGGATTAAAATCCGGCGACTTTGGCGGCTGGTTAAGGTAGTCCTCCCGCGAGGGCGATTATTAGATGGGCACCTAAATTTAGAATATGTTAAAGGTACTGCCATCAGAGACAGGCATGCAAAAAATCTAGTGCGGTTACCGACATTTTATGCGAAATAAACGCTGTTTGCGAGCGCATTTAGCCGATCCACTTGCATCGCTTATTAATTTTATTTTTATTTTGCGAGGAGAGCGTGACTATGGAGGGGTTCGACGAAAGAAATCAGAACTCACAATTCCTTGAACAATTTAACTTTAATTTTCCGCGGTATATTGGCGAGTCGCACGCGGCGGCCGTGGTCCGGCTGGATTACTCGCTCGATGCGAACTGACTCGAGGCGTTACGCGAGACGTTACATGAACACGGGACACTGAGGCCCGGTTCTCCGTAATCGGACGATATTCGTGACGTCAATTGAAATTCGGAGAATTCCGAATTTCGGGGAACGCCAACCGCAACGACGAGCGTATTCGCGATAGATGTAGGACGGTCTCAGACAAACGCACTTAAAAATTGGCGATTTTACCATATTTCTTCGTATCTCTTATGGGAAATCGCGACGGTCGTACTTTGAATGAATAATTTACGTACTTATCGGTCAGATAGGTATATACACAAAAGCTTGAAATATTCCCTGGAATTTCGAGATTCTGTAAACTTCTCGAAAATCCCCTCTTACCGAACATTTCGATTTTATATCTGAAGTTAAAGAAAGTGTGGATTCGATCTGATAGAAATAACCCTTCACTGTCATGGCGGCAAGATAG
Organism: Pimpla rufipes; assembly: GCA_963932165.1. NCBI lineage: Eukaryota > Metazoa > Arthropoda > Insecta > Hymenoptera > Ichneumonidae > Pimpla > Pimpla rufipes. The sequence goes on from OZ010632.1 coordinate 6,890,413, forward strand.
ACTTGGCGGACTTGGCAACATTGTCTGCAGCCAGCTTTTCCGTAGTCCCACATGAGCCCGCTATTTCGCGAAATACGCATTTGCCATGTATATAAGTATCCTCTGTCAAACTGTTTCATTTATTATGAACAACGCGAATCTTATGACGCTTCATTGGTTAGGTTTCCCGAAACATGTAAACAAACGGGCGAATACATTGAGTTCAACTGCACAACTTTCGCGATGGTCTCAGTATCGGTAAATAATAAAATATGATTACTTCATGCGTGTAAAATCATAAGTTGTATTTTTATTATTAGTGAAATGTTGCAATATCTCTATTTTGAATGATTCCATAATGGACTGTCATTTGACTAGCTACTGCAGGAGGACTACCTTAAGCAAGGTTATTTCCGGGTGCTGTTCGAACCAATTCATGGTCATTATTGACGTGTGAACGGGGCTATTGTCTTGCATAAAGTAGATGACTGGATTTTCTTCTGCAGGAAACCTCGCTTGAGCAGCCGGAAGCATGACATTCTCAAGGATGTTAACATATTCTTGAGAGTTCATGTGAGGCGTTATCTCGACCAATTCCATCAATCCAGCAGCGGACATACAACCCCAGAACCCACAAGTAATTCTACCGCTGAGCTGTTTTTCCACTACATAGTGGGGATCGAGTTTGTACTGGCTACCACGTGGTCTATACACATGTCGCTGTCCGTCGTCGGAGGTTCTGAAGACCTAATAAGGGATAGGGATGGAGTGCTGTCAAGTGGTGAGGAAGAGGAGCTTGTAAAACATTTGGAAATTACTTTGACAACAATTTTCGGATGAATTTATGTGTTTGCGTTTGTTGGTGATTCTGACCTATCAAAGTTACATTTATTTGGCCAAACTTATTCGGTCAATAATTTATTTCCGGTGATTTTGAAGTGAAATTCGACTGGTAAAATCTCCTACAATAGGTATTGAATTTGAGTTAAGAGCAGTAGTGGTATACCATTTTTTTCAACTCTTGACTGCATAACGGAAAAATGAAAATGAATTTGCATTTTACTTCCTCGTTGTTCGAGAAAAAAAATTGAAAAATTCAAAATACCATGAAAATAAGAGTTTGAATTTGGGGACCGGAAATGACACAAGAAGAATGATTTTGAAAAAACATGATTTTTTACAAGTTTTGACATTTTCTAAAAACGTTTTCATGAAGATCGCGATAGAAAAAATTCCACCATCACAAAGCTTCCTCTACGAGGACGCAAAAATGATGCTAAATTCCACAAACTTTCTAAAAATCATCACACTAGAGACCTAACTCAACGTATATTTCATCGCTGAACACGATTTTTTTCACGGACTATATTCCTGAACCACTACTGAACCTAACTCGTTACTGAATAGAAGTACCAATTTTGTTTTCAATTCGAAAAATCCAAAATGCCATTTTGACACTTCAATTGATTGTCCTGAAGCCTCCTTAAGCTCGATATCTCCAAAATTGCGAAACTTACAGAGCGGGTTTTCGTGATTTTTCGAAAAATTTTAAATGGCATAATTTTATTTGTATACTAAATAAATTATGCTTGTTATATAGTCTTATAAATACGTAAATCGTACATACTTTTTCGTCTGAAAATATAACGACTGACCAGTCCCTAAGTCGCCAATTTATGTGGTCATTCGCATATTGAAGTCGCATCGCCCGATGTTCATCGGTAAGAGCGACTTTTTTCACTGGACGGTGCACAGAGAGACCCATACTCTTGAGCCGCCGATGGACAGTGCGTTCAGAAATAGCCAGCTGAGTCTGAGCGGGCACTGCCGGTGCTGTTGTGAAGGGGTTATTATCGATGATCTCGACCATTTCGAAATCTTGATCGGGATCGGTACAAGGAACACCACAATTTTCCTTCCGATGATCTTTCAAAGCCTCATCGCCTCCCTCTCTAAAGCGCCGGATCCAAAGATGCACCATCTTGATGTTGCATCCTATTTCCTGGCGAATCTGAGTTGGCGTGCGCCCAGCTTGCCACAGTCCGACGATTCGGCCGCGGACTTGCGGATCGTAGTTCGCGAAAACATTAAGTTCCGGCTGTGCTGCCATTATGTCACTGATCTCGCGGACGCATCGAGACAGAAATCAAATGAGCATGGATATTGCATTGAAGATAGTTGTATCGATAGAGGGTAAAAACCAAACGAGCTGGTGAATCGCAATATGCAGTGTAGGCTACGCTTCTTTAGCAAAAAAAAAACGAGCGTCAGCGTGTGGCTGTGTCGTTTCTATAGTTCGTATCTTTGCCAAATGTTCCGCGACTCCTAGATATGTTGTTCTCATCACAATTCTAATTTTATAGTACCAAATTTGTACTGTATAGCGTTTTTATGTATAGTACGAAATAAGTAATATTATAAACATTTCGATATATTAACAATTTGTTTTTGTGCAAATTGTGGTATGGAACTTTCAAACTATTCTGATTCTTCATTTTTCTACGTTATTCAGTAACGTTTACTATTTTGTTCGCGATGACAATTCAATGGATTCTATATTTGGTTTTTTGTTTTTTTCTTTTTTCTTCAGAAAACGGAACACCTTGATCGGGCGAATTGAATGAACAAAAAATAGAGTCGGCGCAATCTTATATCCTGAAAAAAAATAGTTGTCGTTACGAAATTTTGAAGAAACATTTACGGAACCTGCATATGGGGCATTCCATACCAAATCGACCAGGCCGTGACCCTCGACCTCGCGGAATTGGCTCATTATTTTTTTAATGATTCTTCTGACCCAAAATAACAGTCATGATTTTTTTCAAAATTTTAAATCCAAATTTGAGTACGCTATTATTTTTTTTCAAACATTTTGAGGGTCGTAATTTTTAAATCTGAAAAAATTCTCAAAAATCCGGCATAAAAAATGAAAATTATTGGCACTTACTCGACGTCTCGGATTTTCCTTCCCTTCAATTCAATTTATCAAAATAATAAATTGCACGAAAAACAAAATTATTAATATCAAAACTAAAAATGTTCTACAAATATTGCAATTTTCGAGAAAATTCTTTTAAATATTTCGAGGAATTTTGCGGAAAATTATTAAAACATTTTCACTGGCAAAGTTCATCTGGTAGTAGAAAAAATAAAATAATTTTTTTTTAATGTAAAAAAACTCCATGCAAGAGAAAGAAAAATCCCAGACATCACCAAATTAGTGCCAAAAATTTTCATTTTTGATGCCAGATTTTTGAGAATTTTTTCAGATTTTTAAATTACGGCTCCAGATTTTTTTTTTAAGTTAGAGCATACACAAATTCGGTTTGAAAATTTTGCAAAAAATCATAAATGTTATTTTGAGTTAGAAGAATTATATAAACAATAATATGACATTTCTGCGATCGGTAGAACCAGAAATATTAATTTTAACAAAAACATAGGCGTATCCTTTTGTCGTGTATAGGTTACGTAAAAAAAATGTATCCGTTTAAAAAAATACGAGGCCAATCCTCCGCCGATTACCGGTGGAATCGCTCAAGTATGAAAATTATTGATGTGAACTTAGATTTACGATACGAATAGACATACAAGATAGTCACGAGTTGTGGATAATCATTAAAATCATTCGGATAAAATGTTCGATCAAAACTAACCAAGATATTAGAGTTCAGAGTTAAACAAATAGGAGAGAAGATATAGCAGGACGCAGCGATAGTGTCGAGAATTATCATCATTTTGTGCACTGGCCGAAAATTATGAAAATGACCTTGATCCAAACGCTAAATGAACTTGTTTTTTTTGCATTTTGGAATTGCATTAAGTGAAAGCAAGTTTAGATTATAATTCATCAGCAAGATTCATTAGTTTTGTACATAGGGTTTTAGGAACAACGATGCTTCGACTCGAATCCCCAACATTTCGTCCCGGACAGCCTACCCACGACAACTGATCTCACGACAACTGATCCCATAAAAACTGATACCGAGACAAACTGATCCCCAGAAAAATAAAGTACAAGAGCAACGTATTTACAAATTATTTCGTAAAAGAAAAGTTATGTAAAATAAAGAGTAGAGGCGTAAATTGTAAAATTAACGCACGAGTCAAGTACGCTTGTGCCCGACGACGTTCCGCGTGCGCGCTGATTGAGTGAAGCGAAAAAAAAGGAAGTTAAGTCTACCAAGATAAAGAAAAGTTAAGTACACTTAAGTAAAGTACACGTAAGTAAAGTAAAGTAAAGTAAAGTAAAGTAAAGGTAAAGGTTTTGGGCATCAGTTTGTCTGGGGATCAGTTTTTTTGGGATCAGTTTGTCTGGGGATCAGTCTGTCAGGGGATCAAATTTCAAGGGATAATTTGGGGGGTGCAGTTGCCGCGGGACGAAATGACGTGATACCCTTCGACTCCCAATAGGAAACAGAAATTATATTTTTATTTTTATTCAACCTTAATTTCAACGCGCAATAGTTTTTGATAAAAAAAAATGTAATTGTTCAGAGTCGAAGCAATTTTAAGGGGGGAAACCGGTTTAGGAGGACGAAATTTTGGCGTTTTTCGTGAATTTTTTAAATAGGGAAGGAATAATCTGAAATTGTTTAAACTTGGAGGGTATTTTATTTATGGTTTGAAGTACACTTTAGAATTTTTTCAAGTAATTTCCCCCGGAAATAGTGGCGTTAGAACGTGCTGTCCATGGACGATTGCCACCCAAGTATTTTGCTGGCGGGAACTCCTGAAATCGCAATTTTTATCTGTAATCATCCAAATTTTTTTTTCTCGTTAACAACATATTTTCTAAGAATATGAACCTAAATCTGGTAAAAAAAAAAAAAATTTCATGTTTTTGAAGAGTTTGAACACGATATCATTGTTTTACACCATATTTTTTCACCTTTTTTGCATAAAAAAAAAAATTTTAATAACAATATAATCTCAGATTTAGGTTCATATACATTGGAATCGAATAAAGAATATTCACAAAAAATTTCAGAACGATTGGTCAATAACTTTTTTAGCTAGAACGCCCACCAGTTGAAAAAAAGTCGTTTCGAGAAAAACGCGTTTGAAATAAAATGAAGCGAAAACAAGACATTCATGGCAGTAATTAATTATATAAAATGATCAGCGGTTAATCGGCTATGCCAGCACCATATAGCAGTCCCTCTTCTTGTTCGTACGCGTCATTTCGGGCTTGCATCTCTTCTTATTTGAATTTCAAAGACATGATCTCCTTGATTTAAAGAAACGATATGCCTGACGACACCCGGTCTGTCAACGTTTGGCTCATTCGCGATAAGTCGTATTGGTGTTTCTCGCGCAAGCTGATCTGTTATGTTATAGTTAAGTCAAGTCAAATCAAGAAGATAATCATTGGTTAAACCATCGAAGTTATTGGTGAACATATCTAAGTACTATGGTACGTAATCAAAAACTTGGTGAACATAACCTATAACTTGGTTGATGACATCATTCAAAGAAAATATAATATTAACTTAAGGATATTATTTCATTGACCTCAAGGAAATGTTTCATAGGTTGAGATTTCAAGGAAATTTTATTGAATCAAGGAAACTTTTTCTCTCGGTGTACTGCGCGCTTCGGCGCCGAACCGACGGGCGGTCACTCAAGTGCTCATAACATCGGAAATAATGCGAATTTTGGTTTCAAATTTTTACCACATATTCTTGAGGAGTTATACTAACAATTTCTGCAATAAAAAAGTCGATTTTTTTATCGGTCTAAACTGGTTTCCCCCCTTAAATGAGAATTTATCGTCGAGATTTGTTACTGTTGTAAGGATTGTTCAGAGACAGGGTTGCTTCGACCACGAATAGAGAATATCGAAAAATATTAAATCATTCCACTTTGATCTGAACCCGAAATGGGTTTTTAAATTTATTTATCGAATTGCTTTTAGTGGAAGCAAGTTTGTTTTATAATTATTCAATCTTTTTATTATCATTCCACCTTCATCTCAACGCGAAATAGGTTTGTATTTTTTTTTGTAATTGAAAAATGGTTTACAGTCGAAGCAACTTTGTGAGAATTCACAAAGAGAATTGTGAGTTTTTAACAAATTATTTTAGTAACAGCGCTGCTTCGACTTCGAATGGGCAACGTGGAAAAAATTCCACAGTCATTCCGCCGTCATTTGAACGCGAACTGGTTTTTATTTTATTTTTTTATTCTTCGAATTGCTTTGAGTGGAAGCAAGTTTGGATTGTTATTCATTGGCAGGAGTCATTAGTTTTGTACTGTGACGTGATTTTTCGCCACGCCACCTGCGCGAAGGGTAAACGGCGAGGAGTGCCGGATTTACGCCACTCGGGTCGGTGCCGTTCGCTACCTAACCGGCAGGCCAGCCGAATCCTCGTACTCTCGACGACGTTATCTTCGTACTTTCGGGCGTAACTAAATATAGTTTTTTTTATTCCCTACGATCCAACTATTTACGGGATTTTATTTTTAGTATTATTAAGGTAAAGCTAGTTTCGGCCTATTGTTCTCTGCGGTTATATCGGGATCTCGCCCCATCGACCATCACCACCAGTTTCGCTTCGCTCACGGACCACCGCTCGCCGCCGCTCTCTTCGCTCGCGCGTGTCCGCCGTTTCCGTTCACTACGTGTATCTAGTTCCCTACGAGAGGGACATCGTCAATTTAGTTTTGGTTTCGGTTATATTGGAGGAGAGACTTGACGAATCTCCGACTTTCGGCTAAGAGGCCCCGTTCACCGGAGTCGCAGGCGGCCACTGAACATCCGTGGCCGCGGACGTGGATGCCAGTGGAGTGCGCTGGAGAAGGGCCGATATATTACCGTGCCACCCGCCTCCCCACGACTTCCCAGCCTGGCGCTGGACCATCCCTGCCGGAGCACGGATTGTCGCAGTCCGGACACCCCGGCGCCCCACCAAGGACGGGCCCAGGAGTCCAGTCGGGAGAGATGAATTGCAGCGCTGCACAAATAGTTGTGAGGGCCAAAACCGCTGACGCGTCGCATGCCACGACTTCCGGCGTGACGGCCTCCCACGCTCACTCGGCTCGGGCAACTGGGTCCAAGGGGAAGACAACATGCTCCCGCGAAATTAGCTGCAGCAGGAGGTCGGACGAGGACCCGCGGAGCGGTGGACGCGCGCACAAATCATCGCTACCTACGACCAAAATTACCTGGGTCGAAGAACTACGGTGGCGCGGTTCAAATTGAATCGCGCGCCACCGCGCGCGCGACGACGCGCAGGCGCGGCCGCAGACGCCGCCGCGCGAGCGACCGACCAACCGCGGACGGGCGCGCGAGCCGGCCGGCGAGTGGGCGGAGTGGGGAGCCATCGACCGACGCCGCGCGAGCGATCCACATCGAGCCTTCTTCGCCGGACCTTCGAGCGTGACGGACGTGCATCGACCCGAGCCCCGAACATCGCGACGACAACGGACGACGGAGATCCCGGTGAGCCCAGACCCGTTTTTGTAATCCTGTGAGGCCGAGTGTCGTTCGGCCGCGTGGGTTGGCCTTCCCCGCGTAAGTGTTTAAGTGATTTATTAAGATAATTCGAGTTTTTGGTTAATGCGCGGGGACGGCCGGCCGCGCGACCACCCGGCGGCGTGTCGGGCACGAACGACGCTCGGCCGTGAATAATGGTCGACGTTCTCTGCGATATCGCGTTTTTCCTCGTTCCCTGCGACGCCGCGAATCCGGCCAAATAACTTCATTTTGGTTATCGGCGCGGGTTCGGGGTTTCGGCGATCCGCGTGGGTGGCATTTTTGAGAATCATTAGAGTTTTGCGTTGTATTGTGGACCCTCGCGCGTGATTGCCGGCCCCGGTGTCTCGCGCCGCATTCAGTATGGTTCCCTTCGTTAACCGACGAGAATTTTTGAGTTCTATTCCCGTAATGTTTTCCCCGCTTAGTCGGGATAATTTTAGTTGCTTCGAGAAGCCCCCTTTGTTTTGGTTTTGGCCTGCCGGCCGACGACGCGCTCGAGGTCCCGAGGCGAGCCTTTGTTGATGTCGTGCGAGTCCGAACTCGCGTTATCTCTCTCTCTCTCTCCCCCTTCGTTCTCTGCGTCAATTCGGAGAATCCGAATCGTTCCCTTCGTGACTACGACCAATTCAATTCACGCCGTACTTTCTAATATTATTATTTCGCGTTATTTTCCTCGAGTATTATTTCACTTTTGAATCATTTTCGTGCATCAGGGTATTTCGTGTAAATTATTATTTCTCGCGTATGTTCGGCTCGTATTTCCGTGTCACTCATTCCCTCTCGTTATATCGTTACCTCCGATTTAGTTATTTCTCGTTCCTATCTGCGAATCCCTACGATTTGATCTAAGAATCGCCAGATGCGTATTTTTCCTGCGGTTGCCTACGACTTGAGACTCGATACCGTTACCTACGATTCGCGACTCTCCTTTGTTTAATTCCCCCGGTCAATCGTATTCTTATTCCGTTCCCTCAGGTTTTGATTTATCAATCCTGACATTATTATTAGTGTTATTATTATCGTTATTATTATTATTATAATTGTAGTTACCATTATTATTATTACTTTTGAGTCTCCGTTCCGATGATTATTATTATTATGATTACCTTCTTCTCGTTGTTATAAGAATTAGTATCTTTATTTTATCTTTTATATTATATCGAGTCTTCGCTACCTCCTGTCAATGTATGTCATGACCAACCTGGCACCTCGGCTAACCCCGAGCGCAGCCCGGGAATTGAAAATAAACGACAATCTTTTCCCGAAGCTTCGCATTGTGTCCGCTCAATTTTTCGAACCGCCCCTCTACCAAAGTCAGCTCGCGGAGCCTGAGTTCGCCGGTGTCTCGTTCGGCTCTCTCTACCGCATCAGCGCTCGTTCCGTCCGCGGGCTCTGACGTACCGGCGACAATCATGAATCGGTGTTCCACCGATGGTACCTCGGTACTTGGCGCCCAACTGCCCGGTCATCAGAGCCCCGTTGTAGTCAAGTTAAATTCGACCTAAATATGTTTTAGGATAAATCTGAATGATCCTAATAGAGGGATTAACGGTCTGGTTTGCGTTTTGTAATTGATGGTCGGAAACGAGCGGTGGTGAGACGAGCAATGGGGTTTATGAGTCCCCTCCAGGGAAATTCCTCACAGTACATAGCATTTTAGTAAAAACGACGCTTCGACTCCGAATAGGGGAAAGAAAGTATATTTTAATTTTCATTCCGCCTTCATCTCAACGCGAATTAGTTTTGAATTTTTATTTTTTTATTTTTTTTAATGCTCATAGTCGAAGCAACTTCAAATGAGAATTTGTCGTCGAGATTTGTCAGTTTTGCAAGGATTTTATCAGTGACAGCGTTGCTTCGACTCAGATTAGGGAATATGGAAAAATGTCTAGTCATTCAATCTTGATTTAAACGCATAATGGTTTTTTTTCGAATTGCTTAAAGTGGAAGAAAGTTTGAATTATAATTTATTGGCAAGATTCAATAGTTTTGTACAAATGGTTCTAGTTACAACGATGCTTCGACTACGATTAGGGAACAGAAATGATATTTTTATTTCAATCCCATTTTATCTTAACGCGAAATAGTTTTTGATACAAAGAAAAAAAATCTTTAGAGTCGAAGCAACTTCGAATGAACATTTTTCGTCGAGATTTGTTAGTTTTGAACAAATTTTTTCAGTAACGGCGTTGCTTCGACTCCGAATGGGCAACATGAAAAATGTTGAAGTCATTCCGCTTTCATTTTAACGCGTTCCGGTTTTTTTTTTCTTCGAATTGCTTCGAGAGGAAGCAAGTTTGGAATTGAATTCATTAGCAGGAGTCATTAGTTTTGTACATAGCATTTTAGTGAGAACGATGCTTCAACTCCGAATAAGGAAAATCAATGATATTTTGATTTTCATTCCACCTTCATCTCAACGCGAATAACTTTCGTATTTTTATTTTTCAATTTTTAAAAATGTTTAGAGTCGAAGCAACTTGAAATGAGAATTTGTCGTCGAGATTTGTTAGTTTTGTAAAGGTCTTTTCAATGACAGCGTTGCTTCGACCCAGAATGGGTAACATGGAAAAATGTCCAAATTGCTTTAAGTGGACGAAAAATGGAATTCAATTTATTGGCAAGATTCATTAGTTTTGTACAAATGGTTCTAGTTACAACGATGCTTCGACTACGATTAGGGAACAGAAATGATATTTTTATTTCAATCCCATTTTTATCTTAACGCGAAATAGTTTTTGATAGAAAGAAAAAAAAAATCTTTAGAGTCGAAGCAACTTCGAATGAGCATTTTTCCTCGAGATTTGTTAGTTTTGAACAAACTATTTCAGTAACGGCGTTGCTTGGACTCCGAATGGGCATCATGAAAATTTTTGAAGTCATTCCGCTTTCATTTTAACGCGTTCCGGTTTTTTTTTAATCTTCGAATTGCTTCGAGTGGAAGCAAGTTTGGATTTTAATTCATTAGCACGAGTCATTAGTTTTGTACATAGCATTTTAGTGAGAACAATGCTTCGACTCCGAATAAGGAAAATCAATGATATTTTGATTTTCATTCCACCTTCATCTCAACGCGAATTACTTTCGTATTTGTATTTTTTTATTTTTACAAATGTTTAGAGTCGAAGTCATTTGAAATGAGAATTTGTCGTCGAGATTTATTAGTTTTGTAAAGATCTTTTCAATGACAGTAAAGATACCTCCTGTGAGTTCCTGCAAAGAGTGAAGGAGCGAGGGAAGGAAATGAAATTAACACAAACACGAATTTCGCGGTAAACAAAAAACCTTGCGTGGGCGTAAAAACCTTCACGGATTGAAGGAAAAGCCCTCGTAAGTATTTGGCTTTATTGAACAAACTTAAAATACAATAGAGATTGAAAGGTGGTAAAATAGCTATAGTAATTTACATACGCGAACTTAACCTACCGACGGTAATTCACGCGAACGCGAAACCTGTGCACAAGTTACCTAACCGCTAACCGAGAGCTCTCTTACCTCGCAAATATTAGTCGGTGTCCCGCCTTGCCAGCGCACGACTGGACACGACTGGACACGACTAGACACGTCGGATAATCACGGAACACGCGGGGGGGCGCCTGCCCCCTCGACTGCCGCGGCGCGTCCCGACGTCTCGGGGATCCAACGACGACACCTACGGGCGGCCAGCCCTGAGTCCGACCGCCGCGTCACATGCTCGCAATGTGGCCGCGGTCCGACGATGGACACCACGGCCAGCACACACACCCGAATATTGCACGTTCCGACGTGCCCGATTGCGATCCCTTGTACGCGCGCAAAGGGCCCCGAGCGACGATCGCGAACGCGCCCAAGATGGCGGCCGCCTCGTGTTCCGAGGACGCGTGCCTCGGAACAATGAAAAATGTCGCTCGATCTAAACGCGCGACGACTCGCGGTTCTCGCCGCGATGCGGGAGCGGCTCGCGACGCTGATGGACTTGCGACTCTGACGCCCGATTCTTGACGATGGAACCCGTGTCTCGCAGAGACAGTGGACACCGTACGGCCGCGAACTAGCGGGACTCGGCCCGTTCGATCACTAGCTCGACGATTCGTTCTTCTCGCTACGCCCCGGTATCACGCTCGACGCGGATGATAAGCGTGGATCGCGAATCTAATAATGTGTCTCGCCAAGACAATGGACGGCTTGCAATCGCGAACTATCGGGAGAGACGCGACACTGGCTCTGGTTCGATCCGCTCGATCTACCTGCTCGTCGAAGACTGACTGTCTCCTTGTCTCCCGCCACCGGGAGCAACGCCGCGCTCGTGCCGAGAATGACGCAATTCCGCCCGCCTTGACGATCGCAACCGCGCGGTGGCGCCACCGCGAGACGGAGTCCAGCGCGTGCGACTCAAATGCGCGCAACGATCCACACGCCACCAACCTCCCGCGCGCCTTCGTCGTTCGCAACCGGGCAGTGGCGTCGCCACGAGACGGGGCCCAGCGCGCGCGCGGTTTAAATTCGCGCAACGGTCGAAACGCCACGAACAGACAGCGTTGCTTCGACCCAGAATGGGTAACATGGAAAAATTTCCAAATTTCTTTAAGTGGACGAAAAATGGAATTTCAGTTTATTGGCAAGATTTATTAGTTTTGTACAAAGGGTTCTAGTTACAACGATGCTTCGACTCCGAATAGGGAACAGAAATGATATTTTTATTTCAATCCCATTTTTATCTTAACGCGAAATAGTTTTTGATACAAAGAAAAAAAATCTTTAGAGTCGAAGCAACTTCGAATGAGCATTTTTCGTCGAGATTTGTTAGTTTTGAACAAATTTTTTCAGTAACGGCGTTGCTTCGACTCCGAATGGGCAACATGAAAAATGTTGAAGTCGTTCCGCTTTCATTTTAAGGAGGCATCGTCGGTACAGTCCGTCAATTGCGCATTAAGATTTGAAACATTATTTAAATATACTTTCGAAAGGAAACAAGTGTCCAAAAAGGTGGATATGAATTAAAGAGATCCTGTATAGTGTAGAAAAAAATATGTGCAATAAAAATTCACAGAAAAATAGCTCAGTTTATGCTAATAACTAATGGGACATATTATACGCAGTTTTTTGGAAGTCAAATTCATAATTTTAGTTCGATCTTGTCGAGCGACGGTTCATTTTGTTTATCGACGGACAATGCACAAATTTACCGTTGAACATTTGCGATTATATTCATAGGTCACAAATTACAGCCATTTGTTTATAAGAGAAGAAAATTAAACGACGAGTTTATCTCATTTTATTCCTAATCGACAAATAAACTGAAGAAAATAACTCGGTGAATTCGTAAAACGTTCTTCAACGAACAAAACGAGCTGTCGCCCGACAAGATCGACCTGAAATTACCAATTTGACTTCCAAAAAACTGCTTATAATATGTCCCATTGGTTATTAGCATAAACTGAGCTATTTTTCTGTAAATTTTTATTGCATATATTTTTTTCTATACTAAACAGGATCTCTTTAATTCATATCCACCTTTTTGGACACTTGTTTCCTTCCGAAAGTATATTTAAATAATGTTTCAAATCTTAGTGCGCAATTGACGTGACTGTACCGACGATGCCTCCTTAACGCGCTCCGGTTTTTTTTTTACCTTCGAATTGCTTCGAGTGGAAGCAAGTTTGGATTTCAATTCATTAGCAGGAGTCATTAGTTTTGTACATAGCATTTTAGTGAGAACGATGCTTCAACTCCGAATAAGGAAAATCAATGATATTTTGATTTTCATTCCACCTTCATCTCAACGCGAATTACTTTCGTATATTTATTTTTTTATTTTTACAAATGTTTAGAGTCGAAGCAATTTGAAATGAGAATTTGTCGTCGAGATTTATTAGTTTTGTAAAGATCTTTTCAATGACAGCGTTGCTTCGACCCAGAATGGGTAACATGGAAAAATGTCCAAATTGCTTTAAGTGGACGAAAAATGGAATTTCAATTTATTGGCAAGATTTATTAGTTTTGTGCAAAGGGTTCTAGTTACAACGATGCTTCGACTCCGAATAGGGAAAAGAAATTATATTTTCGTTATCATGCCATCGTTTTTTGTATAAAAACGTTAGTGCAGCATATACGATTTTTCTAGGGAGACTTTTCCATACAGCTCTCGCATACAAGTTTTTTCCTTAGCATAAACATCTCCTTCACTGTTTATTGTTACCGCGCTCGCGAGTTACGAGCCTATACCCGGGCTGGCGACAAATATCCCCGTCAGCTGGTTTTTCCTTATGTCCGGGGCGCCATCCACGCTCTCAGCGTGGCCCAGCTGCGAAGTTGTGAAAATAAAAACGGGGACAAGATAGTGGGCCGACTAGCCACAGCCTGCACAATGGTAGAGGGGGCGGTTCGGGGAACTCGGGAACGAAATATTCGGTCTGGCTCGATTTCACAAAAAAACAACTACGCGACTCAAAAATATTCACACAAGTTCGGGCACAAAAAAAAACAATTTATTATCTAAGATACCACTCTAAAGTTGTCGCGATACAAAAAGACGGCGCCCTACTAAAATCGGGGAACGGGTACTTAATTCGCCGTTCCCGATTTCCTACCCGGCACGAGCAAATAAAAATATTACACAACAAAAATGATTTTAAACGCGACCGCGAACTAAATTTCGTGACCGGGGACGAAGCCCCGCGCGACAAAGGCCCTACTACGTTCGACCGCTCGACCGACGCAAAACACAAAAAAAAAAACAACACGAAACACGACGAAAATCAAAACGAATATCGCAACGCTCGCAATTCGCACGCACCCGGAATGGCCGCGCACAGGCCGGCAGCCTCGTGCGCGTGCGACCGATCGCCGGTCGTCTCACGAGGCGGCGACAGAAGGTCGCCCGCGAAACTCTCCAACGCCCCCGCAATCGCTCGCACGCACACTTTTCCCGGGGATTGTTCCGCCCCGGTGCGCTTACCACAATGGCGACGATCGTCCGCCCTTGAGAGCGACCGCTCGCGAGCCGGGGGCACTCTCACCGCGATCTCGAGAATAATATTTCGCGTACTACAGGGCGTCCCATTTGAAACAATCCACCTAAATATCTCCTGAGGGAGACAAGTGACAGGAAATTTTTAGAGACCTAAGTTGTAGGGTTTCGAGGGGGACATTCGATCCATGCATTTTTCTGAGCTTTCAAAGTCATGCTTGCGAGCTGCAAGCATAAGGAGCTTTTTTTCAAATGGCAATCGCATTTTTAATCTCAATGAAACTTGTTCACCTTGATGAGTTGTTTTCAAATACCTCATCATTTATGTCAATTCCTTTGATTTTACTCGAAAAATGCGACGAAAATGCGTTCTAACATCAAACTGAAAATTCGCATACCCTTGATGCGTGTTGGCGTGGATGATTATTCCGCTAATCCATTCACCGACCGTAATTATGGAATGTAAACAATAACAAAGAGTTCCCCATTACCTCGAGGATTCTGTTATTCGAAACAGTTTCAATTCAACCAGAATCGAGATAGCATCGCCTGTAATTTCATTGAACACATTACGATGTACTCAGCGAGTGAAATTGTGGATATTTTACTCGTATTAGGAGAGTGCCGAGGGTTCTATCGAGCCGCTGCCCGGACATATCAAGAACGGTACCCTAATCGCCGACGTCATCCCACACATGCAGTAATTCACAACATCAAACGAAATTGTAGGAGAGGATGATGAGTTCCCGAATCGTTGGATTGGTCGGAGTGGTTACGATTTGTGACCTCCACGATCACCGGATCTCACGCCTTTCGAGTTTTACCTGTGGGGCTTCGTCAAAGATGTTGTTTACGTTAATCAGCCGACCACTCCGGTAGACTTACAGAGACGTATCAGGGAGACTATTTCAAGCATTACGCCTCAAGTTCTTCGAAGGGTTGTTGGAAATTTTCTCCGCCGAATTGAGTTGTGCTTGCAAGTCAACGGTGGGAACATTGAACAACTCGTGAACTCATGAGCGCATGAACCTCTAGACATGATGCGCTTTTTTTCTCCTTTTTTGCGCAAGGGATGCGAGCAGACTTTACCTCCACGTGGTGCATCCTGGGTCATGCTAAGAAAGTCTGAATGTTTACTTTGATACCAGAACTCATTCTCGTCGCATTTTTCGAGTAAAATCGAAGGAATGGACATAAATGATGAGGTATTTGAAAACAACTCATCAAGGTGAACAAGTTTCATTGAGATGAAAAATGCGATTGTCATTTGAAAAAAGCTCCTTGTGCTTGCAGCTCGCAAGCATGAGCTTGAAAGCCCAAAAAAATGCATGGATCAAATGGCCCCCTCGAAACCCTACAACTTCGGTCTCTAAAAATGTCCTGTCACTTGACTCCCTCAGGAGATATTTAGGTGGATTGTTTCAAATGGGACGCCCTGTATACGGGTCCTACCGCGATTATTCCCGCACGCGACGGATACCCCGCGGTCGTCGGGCGGGGGGGGGGGGCGGTTCCGCGCGCGAATCTCGAATCGGCAACGCGAGGCGGCGGCGCCGCTGACCCTAGAAAGAAAATAAGGCGCTCGTCCGCAATCGCCGAAAATCCCCGGAAAACGAAAGAAACCCACGAATAATTCGGCGACGCACGGATTAATTAATTCCACGCAAGGCGCCAAAGAATTACACGGCCGAGCAGCAGTAGCCCGCCGCGGTGGGGGAAACGACGACGGCGGCGAGGCGCGAAGTCTCGCGCGACAGCAGCTGATCGGCGGCTGTTCGCAGGCGGCCGTCGGGCTCCCCGCTCCCCGTCTCCCTCCCAGCAGCGGCTCGTCGCTGGCTCTTCGCGGGCGGCAGGGTCTCTCCATCCTCCTCTCTCACGTAGCAACGGCGGGACCCGGGAATTACCAACTCCCGGGGAATCGGTGACCGTAGCCAACGGCGCTCTCCCTCTCGTCGCGGCGCATCTCGTCAGCGTCGGGGTACTAAAAAAAAACAATAAAAAGAAACAGTCGTATCAGTGAGTCCTTCGTACGTTCGGTGAGAGTGCCCCGGGGAGGACTGTTCGCCGGGTGGCCCGCGAGGTCGGCGATCGACGCAAAGAAGGCCGTAATACCGTGCCCTCTTTGTAACGCCCGCAAAAAGCGCGTTACATTATATAAGTCTATGCTAAAAGAAAATCTTCTATGTTATGGCTATATCAAAAAGTTTCCCTAAAATAAATCATGCATGCTGGAGCAGTATCACTAACCTTTTGATACAAAAAAGACTAAAATATTTTACATTATTTCGCACACTAGTGGTTGTGCGGTCGGTGTTTGGCTCTGTCGATCCCACGAGTTAAGCAGCATTGTTTGCGGCTATCACTTGGATGGGCGACTGCTTAACCGTGCACCGGCTAGCTCAACAATATGTGAACGGGAGGTCGGTCTTCTGAGGCCTCGATGTATATACTTTCGTCTAAACACCGGGAGCTCAGAAGAATATACGGCCGTCTGCTCCGGTACGGGTTTTCCGCAGTGTCCCCGTACCCATGGCGAATGCGGTACAGTGTAGCTAAGTCGGATGCGGACGCATTCGTAGTTAGGTTAGCTTTGTTAAGAGCAGGTAGGGAGTGATAGGAAGCAAAGGCTGGGGGGGGGGAGCACGGTAAAACCCTCACGGGTGCACCTTGGAATTGGGACTGAACAAACTAAACTAATGAAAACAAAACTATTTTGCTTTTAGATCAATGGAATGACTGAGGAGATATTTTCATATTCCTTGATCCGGGTTGATGAATTTTCGAGATACTTGTTTTCGTTCTAATTAAAGTTCACTTGAAACAATCATGGTCAAATCTTGTACATGGAAGAATTGATATCCAGCTGCAGGAGATAATTAATTAATGTAAATCGGTAAAGAGATTTGGATTTTATAGAATTATCGACTTTCGAAAAATTGACGTTGTTATAATTTAAGTGAGCTTCGACTGATTTAGCAAATTTGATATAAGATACCGAATTCAAATTTGATGCACATACAGATTAACATGAAACAAAGTTGAGGAACAGACCTGACATAAATCCGTCGA
Organism: Pimpla rufipes; assembly: GCA_963932165.1. NCBI lineage: Eukaryota > Metazoa > Arthropoda > Insecta > Hymenoptera > Ichneumonidae > Pimpla > Pimpla rufipes. Next base: position 6,907,890 of record OZ010632.1, read on the forward strand.
GCGGTTCAAATTGTATGACACCTCGAAATTTCAGAAGTTTTAGAGAAACACCAGAAGTTTTAGAGAAAATTTCAATATCTTCTGAGATAAAATTCTGAAAAAGTCCAAGCACGTTGAAAGTGCTGAAAAAGTTAATTTTGCATCATAATAATTAAAAAATGTTATTAACAAAGTAATGTAAAAAAAATTGTTTAACAACTTAGCCGTCAATCCAACTTAAAAAAAATTACAAGCAACCCGGTCGCCCCTGCGGGGCGCCCCACAGGGGCGACCGGGTTCTTGTTGGGGGGCCTGGCCCCTGAAACCTCCTGAAAATGACCCTGCGGCAAAAATGTCCCTTCGGGACATTTTTCCCTGATGTCATTTTAAGGCACTCACACGGTCGTCGCGCTTCGCGCTCCGCAGGGGGGCTGGACGTCGCGCTTCGCGCGACTTTGAAAGTCATCACCGAACCTTCTTTATAATAGTCCTATATCACAGTTTTAAAGTAAAAGGAATATAAATAATTACTGACTATTTACAGCTATCGACAACAGTTCTCTCGAGATAAAAAAAACTCGAACGAACGACACGCCACCGCCAATTTTGGGAGATCCACTTGCATAGATACTCCCATCGATGTTTTGACAATGGCGAGTCATAAACGTCTTTGCGACATCCTTTATCTCTGCCACACTCAGGCCGTGGTGCGTGTGAATTTTTTTTTTAAACAGCATTAAAGCGCACAAAAATTCGCCGAAACTCTCCGGTTTTGCAGTAATATTTTTATTCCGACATTTTGGGAACTCTTTTACGCGGTATTCGTCCGTCGTACGAGATAATCGGTACCGTCTATAACAAATGGATAATAGGTAAACTTAAAAATATTTTTTTACAGACGGTATCTTATTATAGCTCATACGAGAAACGAATGTAGCCATAAAGAGCTGCCTTCCGGTAGGTGGCTGACATTAGCGTTAGCAGTTCTTTGACAAGTTCGCACGAGTAGAGATCGAAGGAGACGTCAACATGTCGGATCCGAAAAATATTACGTTGAAACCAGAGAGATTCGGTGCTTTTTTGTGCGCTTTAGTGCTGTTTTTGGAAAAAATACATACGCACCACGGCCTGAGTGTGACAGAGATAAAAGATGTCGCCAAAACCGTTTATGACTCGCCATTGCCAAAACATCGACGGGAGTATTTACGCAAGTGGATTTCCCAAAATTGGCGGTGATACGTGTCGTTCGCTTGAGTTTTTAATCTTGAGCAAGCCGTTGGCGACAGCTGTAGATAGTGAGTAATTTTTTATATTTCTTTTACTTAAAAACTGACATGCAGGGCAATTATTAAGGAGGTTCGGTGATGACTCTCGAAGTCGAATCAGTGCTACATTTTTGTAATGGATTTTTCAAAGTTCAATGAATTGAATAACATTAATGAAGGTTGATTTGTATTGAAGCGTGTATACTTTACCCAGCGAAAGATTAATAGTGACGGATTGGCATAAGGATTAACTGATCAACTTTTTTTTTAATGGTATACATTTTCTTTCGGTTTTTTCAAAGTATAATCTTTAATTTTTTACCGATTTCACTGAGTGATAGCTCATTCTCTTCGATAAAGATACTCTGCGACTTGACTCCCTAGATATTTCCTCTTGGTCGTTTAATAATTACAATATATTGTGTATCGAAAATAAAAAATCCTTCATAAACAGCAGGTTATAATTATTAATAATCAAAACTATAAAATAACTTGGAAGTAAATTCGTAAATTCTTTTAACAAAGAGAATGAGCTATCACTCAGTGAAATCGGTAAAAAATAACAGATTATACATTGAAAAAAATCCAACGAAAACGTATCCTATTTAAACAACAAGTTTATCAGTTAATCTTTATGCAAATTTATCACTATTAATCTTCCACTGGGTTAAGTATACATGCTTTAATACAAATTCACCTGTACTATTGTTATTTTATGCATTCATCTTTTTAAAAACGGTTACGAAAATTTGTCACTAATTTGGCTTTCAGTGTCGTCACCGACCCTGCTCGGGTCGACAAGGCTCTGCCTCGAAATGATACTAATGCGAGAAAAATAGATGTATCTGATCAATTGTCCGGACACTTACTTGATAGACATGATTGTCCAAAAGACGAATAGCTAAAATTAGGGACTTTCCAAATAAAATAAAAAGGTAAACATGGTTTTTGAAAATTACGCGAAATTAAAAAATAATTCACATGTAATGAGACGAAAAAGAAATTAAGTTGGGTTGACGGCTAATTTGTTGAACAATTTGTTTACATTACTTTGTTAATAATATTTTGAAATAACTATAATGCAAAATGAATCTTTTCAGCACTTTCTACGTCCTTGGTATTTTTTAGATTTTTATCTCATCGAGAAGCTATTGAAGTTTTAATTGACAGGCCGATGTTTTATGCGTTTATAGCTTTTCGTATTATCACCTCGGTACGGAAGCGAAAAGAACGATATGCCCTCGTGATAAATATCCCAATTGGGCCGATGAAGAGGTAACACGAGCCGACGACGACAGCGATGAAAGAGGAAGACTTCCTCGGTTTCCCAGCCGACGACGACAGCGATGAAGAGGAAGACTTCCTCGGTTTCCCAGCCGACGATGACAGCGATGAAGAGGAAGACTTTCTCGGTTTTCCAGCCGACGATGACAGCGATGAAGAGGGCGACTTTCTCGGTTTCCCACCCGAAGTAGAACGAAGCGGAGGAAAATGAATGGCCCTTTTCAGGGCCAAACTGAAATCCAAAACGTAAAAAGCCCTTTTCCGGGCCACTAAAACGTTCACAACGTACCGCATCGTTTTGCAAATGTGGTTACTTTTGTCACGGACAATGAAATAAAAATGTAGAACCTTGCAAATTGCTTTCTTGTATTTTTTCGATTTTTACAAAGCTACCTCTATGAGGAAGTATGTTGATCGATTTTGGCAAAATGTGTTTTCTCGACGTTTTGGAACATTCTGAACACGTTGACATCAAAATCTCGAAAAAAAAAAATTTTCACTAAAACAAAGCTTCTTGAGGAAGCAAAAGTGCCATGATTTTCTTTTTTTATCATGCATCAAGATTCAAACACTTTCACTCAAAAGAAAAGATCCAGTGTAGGGAAAGAACGGACGAAAAATAGAATTGCCTCTGGAAGGTTGACATTTTTTTTAATGTGAAAAATTGGGTTTTTCCGATACTGATAAAATGTAGATATGGCAAAATCGGTCGGTATTTATTAGGGCGTTGCATTACAAACTTTGATTTTTTTTGCTCTTTCAAGTCAGAAAGCAGTGTCAAATACTTCAAAAGAAATCCTCTTAAATCATGAGGGCGTATAAAAAAAAATTTGGACATCGCTACCAAATTTTTATGAACGAAAAAACGCAAGTTTTCAAACTATCCTTGCAATATTATTATGTTTCAAAGAAATATTTATTCTCATTCTTCACTAACATTCAATGCACAATCAAATTAATATTGCTTTTTTATAGACATGGAACATATATATTACATATACATATATACAACAAATTAATACAAATATTACAAACATCAAATGACATTGTAATGCATTTAAAAAAAATAATTTTATCGACCTTAAAACGTTTATTTTTCACGAAAAAAAATATAGAAAATATTTTTTTTTCTCAAAATGTATATATTATCATATATATGTGTAGAAATATATATATTATTATACGGTGTAGTGGTAATATGAAAAAGTCAGCGATCAGGGTTTAAAATTTAATAATAAAATACAGTCTTGAGCAAGCTATGGAGAAATCTGCAATTTTCTTGATAACTGATTTGTGGCATTTCTTTTTTGGGTTTCTTATCCTCCGGCTTTAAACTCCTCTGGCATTTTCGGTCCTTTTTTGGTTAGTATATTTTCTGAATTTTCTTTTCTCCTCTTTCCTTTTATTGATATCCTTAACATGGGCGAATGAAACCTTCAAAAGTAAAAATATAACACGGTAATTTTGCAACAATCAGCATGCGGCTATGCGACTTAGATAACAGAGTTGAAAATTGACAGTAGAGAAGAATGATTAACTGTTCCTGCTGTATATCTCATAAAAAAACTACGATAGCGAGAGTGATACTGAGGATGACATCAGTCTTGATACAGAAATAAATGAAATTAAACGATGCATTACAGAGGATAGGCAAAAGCATTAAGGAGGGTCGATCGCGTTAATGATATCTGGAAACATATGCTGATTTTTTTTCGCATAGATATGGACGGTCTAAGTTTGTCTACCATGTTTGAATGCGCTTGTCTTCACCGTTTTGGAGAAATTTTTATTTTTATTTACACCATTTAATATTGATTCTTATGGCCGATCGAAAAAAAGTGTATAGGGGGTAGTAAGTAGGCGACCAAGTAAGCTAAAAGATGTTAATGTTAAACATTAATTTAATATCACTCATATTGTTTACAAAATAAAGAAAATTATGACGCAAGCACTATAACTGTGTAATTTTGTTGCGATGATATGGTGCACCATAAGATTATGAAGTAAATTGTATCTTCTTATTGTTTGTCGTAACTTTTCGATCATGCCAGAAAGTAGATTTTGATTTATTTATCGGAAAAAAAATTAACTTTATTTTTTCAATTTATTTGATGATGTTATTAGATGTTATTAGAATATTATTCGGATAATATTAATGAATAAGGGTTGAGTTGCGAAAATCAAAGACACTGTATCGGATATCAACAAAGCTCTTGAGACCAAAAAAATGACCAGCACCGCGGAGGATAGCAGTGAAGCCAATGAAGACCCTAGCAATCCCGGCGACCACGAAAACGACCTAAAAAGTAAAAAAAAGCGACCGAAGAAACGACCGGTCGTTAAATGCAAAAAAAATAACCGTTCAAAAGAGGCAAAAAAAGATAAACGACCGAGAAAACGACCATTGAAATTTTCTTTCGGTTGGTCGTTTTCTTGGTCGTTTTCTTTTTCTTGCCTGTTTTGAACGGTTTTTTTTTTGCATTTAACGACCGGTCGTTTTTTCGGTCGTTCGGCCGGTCGCCGGGATTGCTAGAGGAATACTGCGAATAAGAATATGTGGGACTACAAATTGATGAAAGAGGACGTATTTTTCTATCACTTTTTTCTCAGAGTTTGGTGAAAGTAAAAAGTAAAATCTTGTAGATATTTTGCTCAATTATCAAATGTCCAGAATCATTGTGATTATGAAGGATAATAAAATTCACGTAATATATATTAGTATACTGTCGCTCCGATAAAGAACCCGCATCGTATTAACAGTAATGCGCACCCTTATAACTATTATTATCAATTAATTACCTGCACGATGAGTGTCATCAATATGAAACTCTTCACTGTTAACCAATCATCACCTAACCACTTGTAAACAAACTGACACTTTAAAGTAATGACAGTTCGCGCGCATATCCTGGTTCAATTACGTTGTTCCGCGTGATCGCAGCGCCATGAAGTTAAATCTTTGAACTCTCGAGCTAGATCGGCAACCTAACTACTCATTTCAGAATCACAATGGAAGGGGAAAACCAGGCATCAATGACGGGCATTGTACGTACCCGAATTATTAAAACTCACAGATCTGGCCGTGTTCCACAACAAAGAGAAGTTGATATACACCATCAGAATTCCGTTGTTATACCTAACCCCATACAAGCTATACCAACATTTATCGATACCTGTACGACAAATCACCGCAATCTCGAAGTTCGCGTTCATTAAACCGACATATCAATTCACAGCTATCTCTGAGGACTTCGAAAACTATTTCCACCTTCAGTCATTGGAAAAATGTACATTTTCATCACCCCGTTACATATGCGAACAAATCAACCCAATACAGCGCGTAAACAGCGAAGCCAACTGCGAAATTCAACTCATATCTGACCTTCAATTTAAAGACATCGAGATTTGCGACATAAGATTAAAAACCCTTCGTCAAACATACTGGTCCAGAATTCCGAACACCAACGCATGGCTATTTGCAGCACCGAAGCCTGAAAGCCTGTATGTAACTTGCGATACTCAGGACTCAAGCATCAAAACCATACAGAGCTCCGGCATTCTGCAAGTCTCACCTAGTTGTCGAGCAAAAACCAAACCCGCACAATTAAGGCCATCAATAGAAATCACTTCTTCAGTAAACATCAATTTTTCAAGCACACTCGTCTTAAATATAACGGAAATAGTCCAGAAATCCATTCAGGCCATAGAACCATTAAACATAACGCAAGTCTTAATAGAAACCGAACATTTTGCACGTCTGATTGAGCCCAATAACGTCGACAGCGATCTATCAAAGAACGAAATGTCATTAAAAACTATCCTTGCAAGAGCGAAAGACATGGTAAAAACGCAACACACAAATAACAGACTATCAACAATAGAATCCACGTTAAAATACACCGGTATCTCTGCAATTTCCGCTGCAATACTCGGCATCGTCGCATGGAAATTCTCCGTTTTCAGTAAAATAATCAAACTATTCAGATTCTTGTCTTGCATAACCAACGGCACCAAACCAAACATGATTGTGAACGACCAAATTATGGAATTGCAATCGAGGCAGTCGTCTCGACGACCTGCACAGATTCAGGAATCCACTGTATCCCTATCACTTCCACAGGTTACGATTATAAACGAACAACCCCGTAATGAACAGGCACCACCACTTGCCATAACATATCGCGACCAGATACCATAACTGGGCAGCGGGACATTCTATTTCAACCACCCCCACAAAGATAAAATAAACAGCCACCTACATCGCATAACATCCCGCTTACTGCACGCTAAATAACTAACAACCTAACACAAGCAACAGTACAATTAACACAGCTACAGCAACAAGACAATACACTACCAACGCCTGACAGTTATTGAGTGATGCAACATTTCCCAGGAAGGGAAGCGCCCGCAGGACGTGAGCGCATGAGACAAACCCTGATAAGGCCACCCTCAAATTGGGAAAAACATAAACAATAATTCGGAAATACATAAAAACAAATTCTCTAGCTAAAACAAACATGGAGACCACGGGAAAGTCAGCGCAGATCCAGTGCCCCTTCTGTTTGAAGAATGGGCTTCTTGGACGACTGGCGACGCACACCAGGGAGTGCAAGATGCGAATCGCTCCGAGCGTATCGGAGCGCCCGGAGCAGGACGCGCCCTGCAAACTTTGCGGGAGCGTCTTCCCACTGAAACGCATGCTGGCCCACTTGGACCTATGTGCGGTCTACTGGGTCAAGGCCGGCGTAGTACCGGTAGCAATAACCCCGAACACGACAGCACCAAAACTGAAACAGCAAGGACAACCACGCATAAAAATAGCTGCAAACCTAGCGGGACCGACTAAACCAACTACACCGACAAACATCTCTAAACACTTACAGCAAATTACCCTGACAGAACCAACTAAACCAACGACGACAAAACCAAAAGACTCAACAAAACCAACAAACACAACGACATTAAGCTTGACAAATCTGACAAAACCAATAAACAAGACCAAACAGACTGACGAACCGGAACCGACAACGTCTGAAAGAACAACAGAACCCCGACGAGCACACAGACGAAACATCAAACTGGAGCCGGAGAGCACCGAGGACGACGATGACGAGTCGAGCTCGTCAGAGGAAGAGCGAAAAATAAAAAAGCCAAATGCCGAGAAACCAACAACACCGGATTCATACTCAGAAGCAACGGATGAAGAAGACGACACGCCAGAAGACCCGGCCACAAAGGCGGGAACGGCCGAAGCGTTGCTTATGACCTGGCTGGAGCAACAGGACGAAGCCACAATTACGCGGGTGTGGCAAAAAGTGAACGCCATAAAGTTCCTAATAGACAATAATTACCTCGCAAAAAGAGTCCTTAAGAAATAAAACGACACAGGACCGAAATACAAGACACAAACCCACAAATGACAGTATTTTTACCAAACACAACCACACCATAAAGACAAACCGAAAAACCGAACATACAATAATAACACAAACACACTCCATCAACTATAACCACTCATGAAACACGACTTAATATCACCACCGTTACCACTTTAATTATAAACCTCACATGTAATCGTAATCTTAAGCATCGTTATCCTTATTATTAAATGCAATTTTTATACTTCTACACTTTTTTGCTTCCTCATAGAGGAAGCTTTGTTTTCGTGAAATTTTTTTTTTTCGAGATTTTCATGTTAACATACTTAGAATCACCTAAAACGTCGAGAAAAGTGGTCTAGAAAATATGTCTGTATGTGTGTATGTGTGTGTGTGTGTGTGTGTGTGTGTGTGTGTGTGTGTGTGTGTGTGTGTGTGTATGTATGTATGGTCCAGGCACCGAACATTCAATTGTTCATAACTCAGGAATGGCATGGTGGATCGAGCTAAAAATTGGCACGGAAGTAGAGTATTAAATCCTCTGTAATTCACATTTTTTTAAAATTAAATATATCCATGTATACAAGTAGTACAAGTAGTACAAGAGCTTTATTGACCATGTACATAGTATTGTGTCGTACATACATTTTTTTGCCAAGTGCACTTTTACCTGATCAATGGGCCATCGACCGGAGTCCTTCAGCCCGTAAATATCACGCGATTGTGCATGTTTTATTTTTTAATCGGAAGGCGGGTATAAAAGTTTTTCTTATTTCTAATTGTTGTACTTAATAGTATCGTCATTGTTATTGTTGTTTTATGTTTATGTTGTCTTAGCACGGATTTTTTTTTACTTTTTAATTAAAATGTTATTTTTTTTTTATTGTTTTATTTTTTTTTTATGATTTTCTTTTTCTTGATCGGGGTGCTACAGTTTTATTCGCACAAGGCTGTCAGAATTTCTTTTATTGTCTGGGTCGGGAGTTTGTGTTTGGGTAATACGTTTGGAGTGCGACTAATACATAGATCGTTGATGGCTTCTAGTTTAGAGAGAGCGTATTTAGTGCTGAGCTGTTGAATGCGGGTTGCGATCGGTGTGACTTTAGCGGATTCATAGAGAAGGAGATTGGAGGGGTTGTGGAGAGGATTGTTAGGGTGTCTTATTTTTGTAAGTTTTCGGAGTGCTATCGTCTCTGCGGTTTGGATATTGTTTCTCGCTGGGTTATTGCAGTTGAGGAGAAGAGGATGTCCGTATTCGAGTAGTGGTCGGCAAATGCTTTTGTAGATTATGGAAGCCTGTTCTATTGTAATGCGTTTGTTTTTGTGTGTTATTTTGCGAAAGTGTCCTGCACGGGCGATTGTTTTAGTTTTGGTCTGTTTTGTGTGAGCGTTCAAGTTAAGCTTATTGTCTATTGTGATGCCTAGGTACTTAGCAGATGTGCTCGGTTTGACAATCTTATTATACATTGTTAAGTGAGGAGATGAATCTGTGATTTTGTGATTGAAAAGAATCATTTTTGATTTGGCGGGGTTGGGTTTGAGGCGCCATTTGTTAAACCATATTACGGTTTTGTCGAAGAGGTCTTGTAGAGCCAAGGTAGCGGCGGCTATTGTTTTATTATGAGCAAATAGCGCTGTGTCGTCTGCGTATTGAAGCATGTAGAGGTTTGGGTCGGTGTACGCCTTGTCTTGTTTGTCGAAGTTGTAGATGTCGTAGCAATATGCATTGTATAAAGACGGGGAGAGGGGGGATCCCTGAGGTACACCTTGTTCTGGGGAGAAGTTGTAAGACCGAGAATTTTCTACTTTTATTTGTAGGGTCCGATTGCAGAGAAAATTGTTAGTAATCAGTAGAAGATATGTCGGGCAGTTGAGAGACCATAGTTTAAAAATGAGGCCTTTATGCCATACACTGTCGAAGGCTTTGTTAATATCGATGAACAGTGCGGCAGTGCGTTTGTTGGAGAGTTTTGTCGTTTGTACATTTGACGCGAGGATGGTGAGTGGATCAGTCGTCGATTTGTGGCTGCGGAATCCAAATTGGTATGACGGGATGTGTCCATCGAGGGCTGTTTCGAGTCTGCCTTTGATGATTTTCTCGAATGTCTTTCCGATGGATGGCAAGAGGGTGATTGGTCGGTAGTTGGCTGCTTGAGACGTGTCGGAGTTGGCTTTTGGGAAGGTGATGATTATTCCCTTTTTCCACTGTTCGGGGAAGTAGTTGTGGTCTAGACAGAAGTTGTAGATCTCCTTAATGTGATGGAGTAAACGAGTGTTCAGGCCTTTGATTATTATCATAGGAACGTTGTCGTTTCCTGGGGCGGAGTTTTTTGATTTTTTTTATGATGTTGGTTAACTCTTCGATAGTCACTGGCTCGTGATGTGCGTTCCACAGGGATGTATCTCTGAAGAATTCTTCGTACCAGTATTCGACGAGTTCCTGATGTTCGTTGTTGAAGTGAGCGTCCGTCGATTTACTGAAGGCGTTCTTGAAGTGGTCAGCAAATGCTTCTGCTTTTTCTTCCGCGTTATCACAGCTGTGACCGTTGACCTCTAGATTCGTATCGCATGGCCGGGAGTTGTACCGCGAGAGTCTCTTGACGGTTTGCCAGTATTTTTTCCCCCTTTGGGCTTCGATCTCCGCGCAAGCTTTTAGCCAGGTGTGTGTTTGGAATTCCTGTATTAAGTCTTGTATGCATTTATTTAGACGGTTAATTGTTGGTTTAAGTTCAGGCCTGTGGTTGTTTTTGTAATCGCGAAACATTTTCCTTTTTTTCTTGATTAGATAGATTATGAACGGGGGCAGCACGATGGAGAAGGGGTTATGCGCTATTGGAGGAGTGTTTGCCTGTACTGACCCAGCCAGGCTGTCGCAAAAGCGCGTGATCGTGTCTTCGTTGATTGTGGCGTTTGCATTGTTGTTGAGAAATTTTACCATATCTGCATTGATGAGTTCCAGATTAGCTTTTTTATAGTTAAGCTTATGTGCGGTTGTATGGGGAGCCAAGTCGGCTTCCATGTCTATTGCGATGACGAGGCCCAAGTGATCCGATCCGAGATCGGGGGTTAGTTCTACAGATGTTATGCTGTTGCGTAGGTTCTCGGTGAATAACAGTTTGTCCGGGGTTGAGTCTGGATTGTTCATCATGAGAAACGTTGGTGTAGTCTTATATTCTTTGAAGGTGGAGTTGTTAGTGAAGTTCAGAAGTTGGCGTTTCTTTTGATTGTTTACATTAAAATCTCCGACGATTATCGCATATTTGTATCTGCTTGCTTTTAGGAAGATCGAGTTCTCGATTTGAGAGTGGGGGTGTATGTAGACAAGGAAGATGTGGAGAAATTCTTCTTTGAATGGCAGCGATACGTGGAGGGCCTCGTTTAGCGGGTTGTTTATGGCTAAGGCGTTCTCTTTTTTTGACTTCAGCCGAGGCTCTAATTGAATCATGCTTCCTCCTCTTGTGTTTGAGTTGATTATATTGCCGTGTTGTTTGATAGTTCTCCAGTTGCGGTAGTTTGTATTGGTATGGATTTGAGTTTTCGTTTCAACGAAGGCCGTGCAGTTAATGTTAAATTTTTCAATGAAGTTGTTAATAAGCAATTTCCGTTTATAGTAGCTATTTATGTTGGCGTATAAGATCTTTAGACTAGCCATTGGAAACGATATGGCTCATACCCGTGGTTGTTTCCGTCGGAGATGGGTGTTCGGGGATTTCCAGGCTAAACATTAAGATATACATTCTGCTGCCTGAGAACACTACCGTTGTGTCAACCTTGAACTCCGCGATGAAACGTTGCTTTAGTTTGGCGATGAGTTCTTCGCGGTTAGTGTACTTTGGTTTGTTGATTTTGTTGGTGTAGGTGTTGATTATGTGGTCGTGAATGGTGATTGGTGCGTGGATAATTGAGTTTGAGGTGATTTTTTTGTCTATCTCGGCGGATTTTTTGTTTATGGATTTTATTTTGGTGTTCGGTATACCAGCGATCGGGGCCGTTGGCCTTTTAGGGCATTTGAAGGACCAAGCCGCGTGTTCGGTGGACTTGCAGGCTGAGCACTTTGCCGGGAGATTTGTGGTACATTCGGTGGTCCTATGATTACCGCTGCATTTGTCGCAGGTGATTTCATTCGGGCAGTTGTTGGTTGTGTGGGTGAATTGAAGGCATTTAGTGCATGGTTGTGGCGCGGGGGCTGGTGGAGTACTCGGATGCGCGGGGTAGTGTTTGTGTAAAAAAAAGAAGCCTTCGTTCATGAGTTTCTCAAATGAGTTTGTGCATCCGGAGATGATTCTCACCAGCGTTGTGGGTTTGTTCGTTGCTCTCGCGATAATACGTTTGCAGTATCTATGATTAATCCCCTGTTCCTTGAGAGCGTTACTTATTGTGGTATCATCAAGTTCGTGTTCGACTGTAGCGATGACAGCTGAGAACGTTGCGGGGAGAGCATCTCTGGGAGGTTTATTTGTGTATGCTGTGGTTTCGGCGTAGCTATCAATTGATTTCTCCCGGAGAAGTTTGTCTAGAGCTCTCGTGAGTAGCGGTTTGTCCGAGTTCGACTTTAGTAGGAAGCCTTTCGACGTGCGAAGAATAATATCTTTCGAATGAGGATTGTCGGCTCCCCAGATGTTTGCTAGTTGTATCCGGCTGTCTATCTGTGTCGCGTTGATGTAGTAATAGTGTTTGTGGGATTGTTTTTGTGTTAGTTCTCGATCGCGGGCTGAACGATTAGTCTGTGATATAGACGCTCGCGTGTGCGGCAGCGTTGTTGATAGTGTAGTGTTGTGACTTGCTGGTTTTGCGCCGCTGTTGGGCGGCGGCATGTTGCTTACATTTCGCCGGGGTATTTGCCGTGAGGGACCTGAGCTGTCGCCCTCCGATTTTTTCGGTCTACCCCTTTTTTTCCGGGTTGTGCGCGCCGGAAGGAAGTCGGACTCCGTGTCCTCCCCCATTGTCTCTTCATCCGCCATGGCACCACCGTCCTCTCAATCACTCAAATGTCACCGATATCACACAAACTGATAGCAATCGCAGACGCGAGCGAGACACGTCTGAGTCCCAAGAGAATCCCCAAGCAACCATGTATACAAATTTTATCGAATTTTTAATTTTTCAAAAAAAAATGGCGTGAACGCTCTAACTTTCGTAAAAGTTCGACGACTCAGCTATATACTTCATCATAAATAAAGACACGTTCAATGTTGTTTGGTATTGAATTTCAGCGAAATCGGTAAAGCGGTTCCGGTTTTATAGAATTTTGAATTTTTCGAAAAAAATAAATTTTGCTCTATATCACGTCGAATCTCATCAACTGAACCAAAATATTAAACAGTCAAAAAATAACATACAGCGTTGCCACGTATAAAATTTGGTGACGATTGGTAAAGTCGTTCGGATTTTACGCTGTTATGCATTTTTGAAAAAAATTAAGATTTTCGCTGTAACTTATAGAAAAGTTATTAAAGTAAGTCAAAACTTTGTATCTAATCAAAATTAGATGTAACGGTGTTTGTAACGGAGTTTTTTTGTTCAAATTTTAAAAAAAGTGCAAAGATTTGTTCAAATTAAAAAAAAGGTGCAAAGTAGAACTTTGCACACTGCTTCCTCATTAATTCCCCTTTTTCACAAAGCTTCCTCTATGAGGAAGCCAAAGTTAATAAATAAGCTTCTTCATAGAGGTGGCTTTGTGAAAAAGGGGAATTAATGAGGAAGCAGTGTGCAAAGTTCTACTTTGCACCTTTTTTCTTACAAAACACCATATAATCATAGCATAAGTACACTATAGCACATAATCATAACCCTAAGCACGTAGTTCAATAAGTCTCATTTACTTTTATAATTTTTTTTTCTCTCTTTTCTTTCACTGCATTGACGCACTTCTTCTGTTTCTTTTTTCCTCATTACCTTTTTAGGCACTCACGTTTTGAAGAAACGCAGAAAGTGCCTATTGAATTCGCGCTCCACCGACTAAATTACGTTTTTATAGGAAAATGTTGATATAATTTAAATGTATTTACTTTTTTTACAGCAGATTTCTTAAACATAGTAAAATACATAATCTTGGTGTAACAGAACATAGAAATTTCATTACTAAATATGATTGGCTGCGTAGACTAGATTTTGTGTTATTCGGACGTCCGGATCACTCAGGGAGTCTGGACTGAATGGACCGAACAAGTTGAAATTTGGAATATTTCTTAATCTGGCATTGTGAAGTATGCCCATGAAGTATGGAAATTATTCTCTGTTTTTATAGAGGTGTTTATTTCAAGAAAATTGGCATTTTGGAGTCTAAAATTGTGTCCGGCTCACATTCTTCGCAGTCAACAGATGAATTTGGCTGAAAATTGCTACATAATTCTGAATTACCTTAATTCTGAAACACTTTTTTTAGATTATTTTTCAGATCATTTTTTAATAGTGTTAACCTACCACGATACAGTATTTCAGGTCAAAATGTATGTACAGGTCTCAATCTTCGCAGTTGCAAGAACAATTTTTCTGAAACTTGCTGCGTACTCCTAATTTACTTTAACAAAAAGGTATTTTTATCAAATAGTTTTAACCTACCACAATATAGCTTGTCAGGTTGAGTTGTATGTACAGGTATCAATCTTCGCAGTCGTCAGAACCATTTTTCTTATACTTGCTGCGTACTCCTAAATTGAACGCAGAGGTACTTTTTAGAATAGTGTTAACATACCACGATACAATTTTTCAGGTTGCAATGTATGTATTAGTCACATTCTTCGCAGTCAATGGACCAATTTTTCTGAAACTTGCTGCGTACTCCTGATTTACTTTAACGCAGAGGTATTTTTTAAAAACAATTTTAAACTACCACGATATACATTTTCAGACCGAAATGTATGTAACGTTCTCAATCTTTACAGTCGTCAGAACAATTATCTGATACTTGCTGCATACTCCTAAATTACTTTAACGCAAAGGCACTTTTTTAGATTATTTCTGCTTCCTCATTGTTGCTTCCTCATTGAGGAAGCTTTGTTTTCGAGAATTTTTTTTTTCGGGATTATCATGTCAGTATGTTCAGAATCACCTAAAACGCCCAGAAAAATGGTTTAGAAAAAATGGCCGTATGTGTGCGTGCGTGCGTGCGTGCATGCGTCAAATTTGGCATGCAAGTAAAGTGGTAACTGCTCTTCAAGTGTTGTGATTTTTGAAAAAATGTATACATGAATACAGAATATATAGAATATTTAATTTTTCGAAAAAATGTCGTACACTCTCTAACTTTCGTAAAAAATCAACGACTCAGCTAAATAGTTCTTCATAACTAAAGACACTTTCAGTGGAGATCGCTATTGCATTTCGACGAAATCGTTAAAGCGGTTCGGATTTGATTGAATTTTGAATTTTACGAAAAAAATGCATTTTGCCCTAAATCACGTTGAATATAAACAAATGAACTGAAGTGTTCTACTTGAAGCAAACAAATGAACTGAAATGATCGGTAAAGTCGTTGGGATTTTACGACATTTTGAATTTAAAAAAATAGATTTCCGCTATTACTTCCACAAAAATTAGGAAAGTAACACAAAAATTTGGAGATAATCGAAATGAGATGTAACGGTGTTTGTAACGGAGTTTTCTTTTGTTCGAATAAAAAAGAGTTGCAAAGTAGAACTTTGCACATTGCTTCCTTATTAATTTCTCTTTTTCACAAAGCTTCCTCTATGAGGAAGCCAAAGTTAATAAATAAGCTTCTGCATAGAGGTGGCTTTGTGAAAAAGGGAAATTAATGAGGAACCAATGTGCAAAGTTCTACTTTGCAACTTTTTGCGATTATTTTTAAATTGTGTTAACCTATCACAATACAGTTTTTCAGGTCGAAATATATGTATATGTCTCAATCTTCGCAGTCAATAGAACAATTTTTCTGAAAGTTGCTGCGTACTCCTAAATGATTATATGGCATCGGTATTTTGTTAGGATTATTTTTTAAATCATATTTAAACCGTTCGGAGCACGAAGCGCGACGTTCAAACCATACGGAGCGCGAAGCACGACGTCCAAACCGTACGGAGCGCGAAGCGCGACGTCCAAACCGTTCGGAGCGCGAAGCGCGACGTTCAAACCTAACGGAGCGCGAAGCGCGACGTCCAAACCGTTCGGAGCGCGAAGCGCGACGTTCAAACGATACGGAGCGCGAAGCGCGACGTTTAAACCATATGGAGCGCGAAGCGCGACGTCCAAACCATACGGAGCGCGAAGCGCGACGTTCAAACCATACGGAGCGCGAAGCGCGACGTTCAAACCATATGGAGCGCGAAGTGCGACGTCCAAACCATACGGAGCGCGACGTCCAAGTGAGTGCCTTAAAATGACACCAGGGAAAAATGTCCCGAAGGGACATTTTTGCCGCAGGGTCATTTTCCGGGGGGCTTGGGGGGCAGAGCCCCCCAATCGGGGGCTTGGGGGGCGAAGCCCCCTAACAGGAAACCCGACGCCCCGAAGGGGCGCCGGGTTGCTTGTTATATATGTAGGAATTGTGTGGGAGAAAGAAGAATTCCCTCAACTCCAAACTAATATACAAATTTGTGTCTTTATTCCCGGGACGCGTATTACAGACGTAGCGATAATTCGGTGTGCCCGGCACGTGTTTACAGGCGCAGATACCGTGATCGACTGTCCCGTGAGCCGTTACAATTATTCGGTCTCACGGAAACCGAAACGTCACGAATGTTCTCGAGCGTTTGTTTTTATTTCGGCGCGAGGCTCGAACGCTCTCGCTCGCTGCCGATGTGGTAGACGCCACATGTCTCCCCTTTTTGGAAAGTTGGTCCGCAGGGACAAGGTGTTAAAAAATCGAAAGTATTTACAAGTATAATACATATTTACAAAGCAAAAAAAAAACGTTGCTCTCTGGAGAAGAGGTAAAAAAAAAATTGCGGCGGGTTGCCGAAAAAAAAACTTCTGGGCGCACGTATTAAATTTTGAAACGCACGCGCTTTTTCTTCGCTGCTGTCGCGTTCGCTGTGCTCGTACTCGGCCCGGGAACTGCTGCTGGTTGCGTCGAAACGGGAGGCTGCTGAGATACTGGATCCTCTCGCACGAGATAGGCCGGTTTCAGTCGGTCGACTGACACGGCCGTAGGTCCTCTCCCGAGCGCAACTGTAAAATATTTCTCGTTCCGTCGGATCACCTCAAATGGCCCTTCGTAAGGTGCCGAAAATGACGGCCCGATTTGACCTTTTTTGACGAACACGTGTGTCGTTGTATCCAAATCTTTGAAGACGAACACGGGGTGAGCTCCGTGTCGTGAAGTATTCTCTGGCGCCAAATCTCGAAAGTGTTGTCGTAGCGTTTTTACGAGCTCGGGAGCCCGGACTTCCGTTGATGATGGTGTCAGAAATTCCCCGGGAAGACGAATTGACTCTCCGTAGACTAACTCGGCCGGCGTTGCCCCGATGTCCTCCTTCCAAGCAGCTCTGAGGCCCATTAACACTGCCGGCAACGCTTCATACCACGCTCCTTGGTGGCATAAGAGTGCTGCCTTCAGTTGTCGGTGCAATCTCTCGACGAGGCCGTTTGCTTGAGGATGATAGGGCGTCGTCCGTAAGTGCTTCGTTCCCAGTAGTTGGTTTAGCTTCTGAAACAAATCGGATTCAAACTGGCCACCCTGATCAGACGTCATTCTTACCGGGACACCGTAGCGTGCAATCCAGTTGAGTAACAGCGCTCGAGCGACTGTCTCGGTACTCGCATTTTCAAGTGGGATCGCTTCAGGAAATCGAGTAAAACGGTCGATAATGGTGAGACACTGGCGAAATCCCCTCGATGGAGGCAAGGTCACCAGGTAAATGTGTATGTGCTGAAATCGTTGCGTCGGCAGCTCGAAATTCGCCACCCGAGAGATATTGTGTCTGGTTACCTTGTTTCGCTGACATTCCACGCACGACTTCGCCCAGTCGCGGCAATTCTTGTTCATTGATGGCCAGACGTAGCGTTCAGCGACTAACCTCAGCGACGCTCGTTGTCCGGGATGTGCGAGGGAATGGAGAGACTCGAAAATCTGTCTCCTGAATTGTTCTGGGACAAATGCACGTACTGAGCCTGACGAAACGTCACAAAACAGTGAAATGTCCGGATCCTGGTATCGTATTCTCTTCAGTTGGAGCCCAGAAGCAGTATTTTGGCGTAATTCCTCGAGCTCCCGATCACCAGATTGGCCTTGTGCAAGTTCCCGGATGGAAACTGCTTGTGCAATGGCGTCGAGTCTTGACAAGGTGTCGGCCACGATGTTGTCGGTCCCAGCAACGTGCTTGATCTCCGAGGTGAACTGTCCAATGAAGTCGAGACGTCGAAACTGCCACGGCGAGGCTCTCTCAGGCCGCTGTTTGAAGGCGTGAATGAGAGGCTTGTGATCCGTGTGGATGCTGACGTGACGATTCTCAAAGATGTGCTTGAAATGTCGGACGGCTTCGTAAATTGCGTGAAGTTCCCGGTCATACGTAGAGAGTTTCTGTACGTTCGGTGCCAGTTTCCGACTGAAAAATGCCAAAGGTTCCCAGGAAGTCCCGCTTCGTTGTTGAAGAACAGCTCCAATCGCATGTTCGGACGCGTCCGTGAAGATGGACCACTCAGCGTTCACATCGGGATGAGCCAGAAGCGCAACGTCTGCCAAGGCTTGCTTGCTGTTTTCAAAGGCTTCTTCCAGCTCGGGGGTCCAGACGACTGGCGATGTGTTCCGTATTACTGGTCCTACGAGCAGTTGATTCAACGGCGCGAGGATCTGCGCACAACCTTTGATGAACTTCATATAGAAATTAATTGTGCCGATATATCCACGAAGTTTCTTGATGTTTTCCGGCCGCGGGAAATTCAGGATCGCCTCGACTCGCTTCCTCGGTGGCCTAATCCCTTCGGCTGAGATCGCGTGCCCGAGGAATTCCACCTCGGCTTCTCCCAACCGACACTTGGCGGAATTAATTACCAGTCCACTCTCCTTCAATCGTTGGAAAAGTGCAGTCAGGTGCTCACGATGTTGGTTCTCGTTTTCTGAAATCACCAGGATGTCATCGTTGTACGGAAAAACAAAGGGAAGATCGCGAGTAACTTCATCAATGAAACGCTGAAATGTTTGCGCCGCATTCCGAAGTCCGAACGTCATCACCGGGAACTCAAATAATCCGAACGGCGTGATTATCGCAGTTTTTTCGATGTCTTCGGGTGCTACCGGGATTTGGTGAAAAGCTCTTACCAAATCGATTGTCGAAAATATTGTTTTACCGCGAAGATTCGCAGCAAAATCGTCCAGATAACGAACTGGGTATCTGTCGGGGATTGTGCGGTCGTTTAATCGCCGATAATCGCCGCAAGGTCGCCAATCGTCTTCTCCCTTGGGTGCTAAATGGAGCGGCGACGACCAAGATCCGTTGGAGCGACGAGCAATCCCAAGGTCAATCATCTTTTCAAAAACTTCCCGCGCGACCTTCAATTTGTCGGCTGCCAATCTGCGAGCCTTGCTCCAAACCGGCGGTCATTCGGTCGTGTTGATGTGATGCACGGTGGAATGTTTGGGTTCCTGGAAAACTCCATTAGGTTTAGTAATTTCGGGAAAATTCGAGAGTAACTCCCAGAACGGTGAATCAATGTTGCTCTGGAGTGCTTGCAGCGATGCTACTGCAGGAATCTTCAGCATCTTCCCGGTGGTTGTTAAGCCAGTTACCCCGTCAATAACACACGCGTTCTTGACGTCAACAAGTAAGCCGAAATGCTTGAGGAAATCGGCTCCGATTATTGGATGCGAGACATCTGCTACGACGAAACGCCAAGACAGCTCTCTGCGCAAACCAATATCTAGTTTGATGTGTGTGTCGCCGTAAGTGTTGATAGGCGTATTATTCGCTGCGTACAACACGTAGTCGAGCGCGCGCGAAGACAAGTCTCGCTTCGGGTAAACAGTGACCTGCGAACCCGTGTCGACCAGGAATTCGACTCCCGACGTTTTGTCCACAACAAATAGGCGGGCTGAATCGGGAGAGTCCGTTACCGCCTCTACTGACTCTCGGGCGCGTTTCTCTGAAACTTACAACCAGATAAACACTTCTTCGCGTCTTTCCCGAATTTGTGATGATACCAGCATATTCCGGATTTATGAAGCTTATTGTCGCGCGATTTGCTTCTCGAGCGACTGCGAGATCGTCCGCTGTCTTTCGCCTGTTTACCAACAATCTCAGCGAGCTGTGATACTTGCTTGGTAAGCGCCGCGATTTGACCTTGGAAGTCCGAGACAGCAGCAACGCTACTTGGTCTCAAAACTTCGTTGAGAGCATCGGCGGCTTCCGACAGTTGGTCGATCGTTGCTTCTTTTTGAATTACCAGGCCCGCTCGAATTTGTTCCGGGAGATGCGACAGCCAACGCGCCTTGAGGACGTCATCGTCGATATCGGGGACGAGACTTCGCAGGTGACGCAGGTGTTGCGACGGTTTGCGGTCCCCGAGGCTCTCCCCGTCGAGCAGTTGCAAAAGCTTCGCTGCCTTGGATTTCGAAAAACGAGATATTAATGTTTCTTTCAATTTTTGGAAAGGTACCTGGAGTGGTGGATTCGTGATGATGTCTTCCACCTCCGCTGCAGAGCGCGTGTCGATTAACGGAATCGTATAGTGGAATTTGTCCAGTTCTGTGACGATTTTTCGGTTGCGGAACTGCGATTCGAGTTGTGCGAACCACAGCGCTGGTCGCTCCGCGCTGAACGACGGTGCCTTGACGTCATACACCACTGTCATATCACAGACCGCGTTTTTCCACTCGTCACCCGTTTCGTCACTGGTAGCCATCTCGAGTGACAGATGCTACACTAACCGGCAAGTCAAAAACCGAGACAATGCACTGAGCAACGGCTTCCAAAGTGTCTTTGTCTCACTACTAGCGCAGCACAACGTCCATGGGTGCTCAGCAATGCACTAGCTTGAAAAAACGAAAATCACCGCGCAACGCGCACCGGTGTGCGGCAGGATAATAGTATCGGGGAAAGAGAGAAAAAAAATGAATTATTAACTCAGAGTCGACACACGGTCGCGAAAATTCACTATTCCGCGGCGCGTCCCGTTCAATCACTTTTCTTTCGAAAAATTCGGGGTCACCAATGTAGGAATTGTGTGGGAGAAAGAAGAATTCCCTCAACTCCAAACTAATATAGAAATTTGTGTCTTTATTCCCGGGACGCGTATTACAGACGTAGCGATAATTCGGTGTGCCCGGCACGTGTTTACAGGCGCAGATACCGTGATCGACTGTCCCGTGAGCCGTTACAATTATTCGGTCTCACGGAAACCGAAACGTCTCGAATGTTCTCGAGCGTTTGTTTTTATTTCGGCGCGAGGCTCGAACGCTCTCGCTCGCTCCCGATGTGGTAGACGCCACATATATACACTCAGCAAAAAAATTAAGGGAACAGTTGAATTTTACCTTTTTTTCATTGATTTTTGAACCGCTGTAATTTTGTGAAAAATGATCGAATCGTAATAAAACAAAATGCGTTTTAAAGCTTGATATCTCTAGTTTGAACATCTTTTCAGTAATTTTTTTTAAAGCCACACGTGCGGCATGAACCTAAGGAAAAGCGGAAAGAAAAATTTTTCAAAATTTTTGTCATTTTCACAATCGTCCACGGGCACAACAAATTTTTTTTGTGGCTTCATCAATAGTGGGGTCCTTTAGCCTGGTTCTTTAGCTTTAAAATGGTCTGTTGCTGATCTCTGTACGACCATTTGTTGCTGAGATATTGGCATTCAAAGAAAAAAGGAGCTTTTTTCGTAGATCAGCAATATCTCATGAACCAATGATCGCACAGCGAGCTAAAGGTGGGTTTTGTAAACTGGAAGAAATGCTCTAAAAGTGCCTTCTGGTACTTTCGAGATTTTTTTTTTTTGTAATCTTAATATTGATTTGAAAAAGACCAAAAAAGTGAACTTTTTTCCCGTTTTGGAAAATCCACGTCAACTTGGCAGATATTGCGATAATGACTCATGTTTCTAGGGTTTTTTTTACTTCAATACATGCCCAACGAGCCCCCAAGATTTAAAAATTGATCTGCTGAACCGTTATTTTTTACCGAAGCGTCAAAGTTTTATCAATAATTAAAGGAACGCTTATTGTTCCTTAAATGGCAATTAATGATGATTAAAATTTAAAAAAGACTTTTCCGTTGTTTTCCCTGCAGTTTCGCAATAACAACTCTTTTAATCTTTGAAAAAGAAAAAAAATTCAAAATTTGAACTTTTTTCTTTTTTAACCTTAATTTTTTTTAAATTAAGTTTTTGGTTTCAATTGAACTTCGATTTTTTTTTTAATTTTTAAAAATTTCAAAAATGTTGAATTTCTTTCTTTTTAACCTTAATAAAAAAAAATTCTGAATTCAGTTGAATTTTGATTTCAAATTCATTTTTATTTTTATTTTTTTTTATTAAAAATTTTTTTTAATTTTGAACAAATTTTCTTTTTTAACCTTAATTTTAAAAAAATTGAATTTTTTAATTCAATTGAATTTTGATTCTTTTTTAATTTTTGAAAAATTCAAAATTACGAAATTTTTTTCTTTTTCAAAGATGAAAAGAGTTGTTATTGCGAAACCGCAAGGAAAACAACGGAAAAGTCTTTTTTTTAATTTTAATCATCATTAATTGCCATTTAAGGAACAATGAGCGTTCCTTTAATTTTTGATAAAACTTTGACGCTTCGGTAAAAAATAACGGTTCAGCAGATCAATTTTTAAATCTTGGGGGCTCGTTGGGCATGTATTGAAGTAAAAAAACCCCTAAAACGTTAATGATTGTGCATTTGAGTAGAATGAAGGTTTTTGACATATTAAAACCGAGCTGTGCTCTCTTGAACGCTCGAAACACGCGATATCACGATTTTGGTGCTCTTCAATATTTCGTTCGCCACAGCCGTGTCAGACAACTTTTAACACATGGATCTTGTGTATTTGAGTAGAATGAAGGTTTTTTACACATTTACACTGAGCTGTGCTATCAGAAACGCTCGAAAGACGCGATATCACAATTTAGGTGCTGTTCAAAGTTTCGTTTGCCATAGCTGTGCCTTACGACCTTTAACACATGGATCTTGTGTATTTGAGTAGAATGAAGGTTTTTGACAAATTTACACCGAGCTGTGATCTCAGAAACGCTGGAAACACGCGAGATCACGATTTCTGTGTTTTTCAAAGTCTCGTTCGCTTCAGCTGTGACAGACAACTTTTAATGCATGGACGTGGTGTATTTGAGTAGAATGAACATTTTCGGTACATTGGCACCGATCTGCGATCTCAGAAACGCTCGAAACACGCGATATCACGATTTTGGTGCTGATCAAAGTTTCGTTCGCCACAGCTGTGCCAGACAACTTTTAACACATGGATATTGTGCATTTGAGCAGAATGAAGGTTTTTGACACACTTACACCGAGCTGTGCTCTCAGAAACGCTCGAAACACGTGATATAACAATTTTGGTGCTGTTCAAATTTTCGTTCACACCAGCTGTGCCAGACAACTTTTAACGCATGGATGTTGCGTATTTGAGTAGAATGAAGGTTTTTGACAGATTTCCACCGAGCTGTGATCTCAGATACGCTCGAAAACGCGATATCACGATTTTGGAGCATTTTAAAGTTTCGTTCACCATAGCTGTGCCAGACAACTTTTAACGCATGGATATTGTGCATTTGAGAAGAATGAAAGTTTTTGACACATTTACACCGAGCTGTGCTCTCAGAAACGCTCGAAACACGTGATATAACGATTTTGGTGCTGTTCAAAGTTTCGTTCACACCAGCTGTGTAAGACAACTTTTAACGCATGGATCTTGTGCATTTGAGTAGAATGAAGGTTTTTGACACATTTACACCGAGCTGTGATCTCAGAAACGCTCGAAACACGCGATATCACGATTTTGGTGCTGATCAAAGTTTCGTCCGCCACAGCTGTGCCAGACGACTTTTAAAACATGGATCTTGTGCATTTGAGTAGAATGAAGGTTTTTGACACATTTACACCGAGCTGTGATCTCAGAAACGCTCGAAACACGCGATATCACGATGTTGGTACTGTTCAAAGTTTCGTCTACCACAGCTGTGCAAGACAACTTTTAACACATGGATTTTGTGCATTTGAGTAGAATGAAGGTTGTTGACACATTTACACCGAGCTGTGCTTTCAGAAACGCTCGAAATACGCGATATCACGATTTTGGTGCTCTTCAAAGTTTCGTTCGCTACAGCTGTGCCAGACAAGTTTTAATACATGGATCTTGTGTATTTGAGTAGAATGAAGGTTTTTGACACATTTACACCGAGCTGTGCTATCAGAAACGCTCGAAACACGCGATATCACAATTTAGGTGCTGTTCAAAGTTTCGTTCGCTATAGCTGTGCCAGACGACCTTTAACACATGGATATTGTGTATTTGAGTAGAATGAAGGTTTTTGACAAATTTACACCGAGCTGTGATCTCAGAAACGCTGGAAACACGCGAGATCACGATTTCTGTGTTTTTCAAAGTCTCGTTCGCTTCAGCAGTGCCAGACAACTTTTAATGCATGGATGTGGTGTATTTGAGTAGAATGAACATTTTCGGTACATTGGCACCGATCTGCGATCTCAGAAACGCTCGAAACACGCGATATCACGATTTTGGTGCTGATCAAAGTTTCGTTCGCCACAGCTGTGCGAGACAAATTTAACACATGGATCTTGTGTATTTGAGTAGAATGAAGGTTTTTGACACATTTACACCGAGCTGTGCTCTCAGAAAAGCTCGAAACACAAGGTATCACGATTTTGGTGCTGTTCAAAGTCTCGTTCGCTTCAGCTGTGCCAGACAACTTTTAACGCATGGATGTTGCGTATTTGAGTAGAATGAAGGTTTTTGACAGATTTCCACCGAGCTGTGATCTCAGATACGCTCGAAAACGCGATATCACGATTTTGGTGCATTTTAAAGTTTCGTTCACAATAGCTGTGCCAGACAACTTTTAACGCATGGATATTGTGCATTTGAGTAGAATGAAGGTTTTTGTCACATTTACACCGAGCTGTGCTCTCAGAAACGCTCGAAACACGCGATATCACGATGTTGGTGCTGTTCAAAGTTTCGTTTAGTACAGTTGTGCCAGACGACTTTTAACGCATGGATCTTGTGCATTCGAGTAGAATGAAATTTTTTGACACATTTACACCGAGGTGTGCTCTCAGAAACGCTCGAAACACGCTATATTACGATTTTGGTGTTGTTCAAAGTTTCGTTCGCCACAGCTGTGCCAGACGACCTTCAACACATGGATCTTGTGTATTTGAGTAGCATGAAGGTTTTTGACAAATTTACACCGAGCTGTGATCTCAGAAACGCTGGAAACACGCGAGATCACTATTTCTGTGTTTTTTCAAAGTCTCGTTCGCTTCAGTTGAGGCACACAACTTTTAATGCATGGATGTTTTGTATTTGAGTAGAATGTACGAAAATTTTTCGTACATTGGCACCGATCTGCGATCTCAGAAACGCTCGAAACACGCTATATCACGATTTTGGTGCTTTTCAAAGTTTCGTTCGCCACAGCTGTGCCAGACGACTTTTATCACATGGATCTTGTGCATTTGAGCAGAATGAAGGTTTCTGACACATTTACACGAAGCTGTGCTCTCAGAAACGCTCGAAACACGTGATATCACGATTTTGGTTTTCTTCAATATTTAATTCGCCACAGCTGTGACAGACAACTTTTAACACATGGATCTTGTGTATTTGAGTAGAATGAAGGTTTTTGACACATTTACACCGAGCTGTGATCTCAGAATCGCTCGAAACACGCGATATCACAATGTTGGTACTGTTCAAAGTTTCGTCCACCACAGCTGTGCGAGACAACTTTTAATACATGGATCTTGTGCGTTTGAGTAGAATGAAGGTTTTTGACACATTTACACCGAGCTGGGATCTCAGAAACGCTCGAAACACGAAATATCACGATTTTGGTGCTGTTCAAAGTCGCGTTCGCTTCAGCTGTGCCAGATAACTTTTAATGCATGGATGTGGCGTATTTGAGTAGAATGAAGGTTTTTGACAAATTTACACCGAGCTGTGATCTCAGAAACGCTCGAAACACGCGATATCAAGATTTTGGTGCTGTTCAAAGTTTCGTTCACCACAGCTGTGCCAGACGACTTTTAACGCATGGATCTTGTGTATTTGAGTAGAATGAAGGTTTTTGACACATTTACACCGAGCTGCGCTGCCAGAAACGCTCGAAACACGCGAGATCACGATTTCTGCGTTTTTTCAAAGTCTCGTTCGCTTCAGTTGTGGCAGACAACTTTTAATGCATGGATGTGTTGTATTTGAGTGGAATGAAGATTTTTGGTACATTAGCACCGATCTGCGATCTCAGAAACGCTCGAAACACGCGATATAACGATTGTGGTGCTTTTCAAAGTTTCGTTTACCACAGCTGTGCCAGACGACTTTTAACATATGGATCTTGTGCATTTGAGAAAAATGAAAGTTTTTGACACATTTACACCGAGCTGTGCTCTCAGAAACGCTCGAAACACGTGATATAACGATTTTGGTGCTGTTCAAAGTTTCGTTCACACCAGCTGTGTAAGACAACTTTTAACGCATGGATCTTGTGCATTTGAGTAGAATGAAGGTTTTTGACACATTTACACCGAGCTGTGATCTCAGAAACGCTCGAAACACGCGATATCACGATTTTGGTGCTGATCAAAGTTTCGTCCGCCACAGCTGTGCCAGACGACTTTTAAAACATGGATCTTGTGCATTTGAGTAGAATGAAGGTTTTTGACACATTTACACCGAGCTGTGATCTCAGAAACGCTCGAAACACGCGATATCACGATTTTGGTACTGTTCACAGTTTCGTTCACCACAGCTGTGCGAGACAACTTTTAACACATGGATCTTGTGCATTTGAGTAGAATGAAGGTTTTTGACATATTAAAACCGAGCTGTGCTCTCAGGAACGCTCGAAACACGCGATATCACGATTTTGGTGCTCTTCAATATTTCGTTCGCCACAGCCGTGTGTAACGGCTGGGCCGATGATTTCGGGGATGTGTGTAGGATGGTCGTGCAGATGAGTTGGCGAAGTTTCGAAGAGAGAAAAGATATGGTGATATCCGGGACTCGAACCCGGAATGTTCATTCCTTAGTCAGAGCGCTAACCACTGCGCTAATGTCACCTATACTTTTCTCTCATTCGAATCGTCTTCTTATATGAAGACGGGCCGTTACACACTCCCCCTTAGTGAACTCGACGTCCTCGTCGACTGGGCAGAGCGGGTGTCCGATTACGCGATTGCAGGGGAGACGCTGCGCTCCATCGGTACAAGGCGCAGAGCAGGTAGCCTGTTACGCGATTGCAGTGGAGCGTCGTAGATCTCGCGAAGCCTATCTCCATCGTCGGACCTCTTCCCTCGGCCGTGTTGAGTCCCGCGGTGCAGCTCTTCAGTGCCAGGCCGGGGTCATCTGTACGCCTCCGTCGGTACAAAGGCGCAATTGGGGATCGTGGGCCCGAAAACTTCTGACACCATGTAACGGCTGGGCCGATGATTTCGGGGATGTGTGTAGGATGGTCGTGCAGATGAGTTGGCGAAGTTTCGAAGAGAGAAAAGATATGGTGATATCCGGGACTCGAACCCGGAATGTTCATTCCTTAGTCAGAGCGCTAACCACTGCGCTAATGTCACCTATACTTTTCTCTCATTCGAGTCGTCTTCTTATATGAAGACGGGCCGTTACACGTGCCAGGCAACTTTTAACACATGGATCTTGTGTATTTGAGTAGAATGAAGGATTTTGACACATTTACACCGAGCTGTGCTATCAGAAACGCTCGAAACACGCGATATCACAATTTAGGTGCTGTTCAAAGTTTCGTTCGCCATAGCTGTGCCAGACGACCTTTAACACATGGATCTTGTGTATTTGAGTAGAATGAAGGTTCTTGACATATTAAAATCGAGCTGTGCTCTCAGGAACGCTCGAAACACGTGATATAACGATTTTGGTGCTGTTCAAAGTTTCGTTCACACCAGCTGTGTAAGACAACGTTTAACGCATGGATCTTGTGCATTTGAGTAGAATGAAGGTTTTTGACCCATTTACTCCGAGCTGTGATCTCAGAAACGCTCGAAACACGCGATATCACGATGTTGGTACTGTTCAAAGTTTCGTCTACCACAGCTGTGCGAGACGACTTTTAACACATGAATCTTGTGCATTTGAGTAGAATGAAGGTTGTTGACACATTTACACCGAGCTGTGCTTTCAGAAACGCTCGAAACACGCGATATCACGATTTTGGTGCTATTCAAAGTTTCGTTCACCACAGCTGTGCCAGACAACTTTTAACACATGGATATTGTTCATTTGAGCAGAATGAAGGTTTTTGACATATTAAAACCGAGCTGTGCTCTCAGGAACGCTCGAAACACGCGATATCACGATTTTGGTGCTGTTCAAAGTTTCGTTCACCATAGCTGTGCCAGACGTCTTTTAACACATGGATCTTGTGCACTTGAGTAGAATGAAGGTTTTTGACACATTTACACCGAGCTGTGCTCTCAGAAACGCTCGAAACACGCGATATCACGATTTTGGTACTGTTCACAGTTTCGTTCACCACAGCTGTGCCAGACGACTTTTAACACATGGATCTTGTGCATTTGAGTAGAATGAAGGTTTTTGACATATTAAAACCGAGCTGTGCTCTCAGGAACGCTCGAAACACGCGATATCACGATTTTGGTGCTCTTCAATATTTCGTTCGCCACAGCCGTGCCAGGCAACTTTTAACACATGGATCTTGTGTATTTGAGTAGAATGAAGGATTTTGACACATTTACACCGAGCTGTGCTATCAGAAACGCTCGAAACACGCGATATCACAATTTAGGTGCTGTTCAAAGTTTCGTTCGCCATAGCTGTGCCAGACGACCTTTAACACATGGATCTTGTGTATTTGAGTAGAATGAAGGTTTTTGACAAATTTACACCGAGCTGTGATCTCAGAAACGCTGGAAACACGCGAGATCACGATTTCTGTGTTTTTCAAAGTCTCGTTCGCTTCAGCTGTGCCAGACACCTTTTAATGCATGGATGTGGTGTACTTGAGTTGAATGAACATTTTCGGTACATTGGCACCGATCTGCGATCTCAGAAACGCTCGAAACACGCGATATCACGATTTTGGTGCTGATCAAAGTTTCGTTCGCCACAGCTGTGCCAGACGACTTTTAACACATGGATCTTGTGCATTTGAGAAGAATGAAGGTTTGTGACACATTTACACCGAGCTGTGCTGTCAGAAACGCTCGAAACACGTGATATAACGATTTTTCATGAAGGTTCGAAGTTTCGTCCACACCAGCTGTGTAAGACAACTTTTAACGCATGGATCTTGTGCATTTGAGTAGAATGAAGGTTTTTGACACATTTACACCGAGCTGTGCTCTCAGAAAAGCTCGAAACACGTGATATAACGATTTTGGTGCTGTTCAAAGTTTCGTTCACACCAGCTGTGTCACACAATTTTTAACACATGGATATTGTGCATTTGAGTAGAATGAAGGTTTTTGACACATTTACACCGAGCTGGGATGTCAGAAACGCTCGAAACACGAGATATCACGATTTTGGTGCTGTTCAAAGTCTCGTTCGCTTCAGCTGTGCCAGACAACTTTTAATACATGGATGCGGTGTATTTGAGTGGAATGAAGATTTTCGGTACATTGGCACCGATCTGCGATCTCAGGAACGCCAGAAACACGCGATATCACGATTTTGGTGCTGATCAAAGTTTCGTTCGCCACAGCTGTGATAGACGACTTTTAACGCATGGATCTTGTGCATTTGAGTAGAATGAAGGTTTTTGACACATTTACACCGAGGTGTGCTCTCAGAAACGATCGAAACACGCTATATCACGATTTTGGTGTTGTTCAAAGTTTCGTTCGCCACAGCTGTGCCAGACGACCTTTAACACATGGATCTTGTTTATTTGAGTAGAATGAAGGTTTTTGACAAATTTACACCGAGCTGTGATCTCAGAAACGCAGGAAACACGCGAGATCACGATTTCTGTGTTTTTCGAAGTCCCGTTCGCTTCAGCTGTGCCAGACAACTTTTAATGCATGGATGTGGTGTATTTGAGTAGAATGAACATTTTCGGTACATTGGCACCGATCTGCGATCTCAGAAACGCTCGAAACACGCGATATCACGATTTTGGTGCTGATCAAAGTTTCGTTCACACCAGCTGTGTAAGACAACTTTTAACGCATGGATCTTGTGCATTTGAGTAGAATGAAGGTTTTTGACACATTTACACCGAGCTGTGCTCTCAGAAACGCTCGAAAAACGTGACATCACGACACATTTGGACACATTTTTTTTCACGACATCACGACACATTTTGACACATTTGGTTTTCTTCAATATTTAATTCAATACAGCTTTGCCAGACAACTTTTAACACATGGATCTTGTGTATTTGAGTAGAATGAAGGTTTTTGACATATTTACACCGAGCTGTGATCTCAGAAACGCTCGAAACACGCGATATCAAGATTTTGGTGCTGTTCAAAGTTTCGTTCACCACAGCTGTGCCAGACAACTTTTAACACATGGATATTGTTCATTTGAGCAGAATGAAGGGTCTTGACATATTAAAACCGAGCTGTGCTCTCAGGAACGCTCGAAACACGCGATATCACGATTTTGGTGCTCTTCAATATTTCGTTCGCCACAGCTGTGCCAGACAACTTTTAACACATGGATCTTGCGTATTTGAGTAGAATGAAGGTTTTTGACACATTTACACCGAGGTGTGCTCTCAGAACCGCTCGAAACACGCTATATTACGATTTTGGTGTTGTTCAAAGTTTCGTTCGCCACAGCTGTGCCAGACGACCTTCAACACATGGATCTTGTGTATTTGAGAAGAATGAAGGTTTTTGACACATTTACACCGAGCTGTGCTCTCAGAAACGCTCGAAACACGTGATATAACGATTTTGGTGCTGTTCAAAGTTTCGTTCACACCAGCTGTGTAAGACAACGTTTAACGCATGGATCTTGTGCATTTGAGTAGAATGAAGGTTTTTGACCCATTTACTCCGAGCTGTGATCTCAGAAACGCTCGAAACACGAAATATCACGATTTTGGTGCTGTTCAAAGTCGCGTTCGCTTCAGCTGTGCCAGATAACTTTTAATGCATGGATGTGGCGTATTTGAGTAGAATGACGGTTTTTGACAAATTTACACCGAGCTGTGATCTCAGAAACGCTGGAAACACGCGAGATCACGATTTCTGTGTTTTTCAAAGTCTCGTTCGCTTCAGCTGTGCCAGACAACTTTTAAAGTATGGATGTGGTGTATTTGAGTAGAATGAACATTTTCGGTACATTGGCACCGATCTGCGATCTCAGAAACGCTCGAAACACGCGATGTCACGATTTTGGTGCTGATCAAAGTTTCGTTCGCCACAGATGTGCCAGACGACTTTTAACACATGGATCTTGTGCATTTGAGAAGAATGAAGGTTTTTGACACATTTACACCGAGCTGTGCTCTCAGAAACGCTCGAAACACGTGATATAACGATTTTGGTGCTGTTCAAAGTTTCGTTCACACCAGCTGTGTAAGACAACTTTTAACGCATGGATCTTGTGCATTTGAGTAGAATGAAGGTTTTTGACACATTTACACCGAGCTGTGATCTCAGAAACGCTCGAAACACGCGATATCACGATTTGTGTGTTTTTCAAAGTCTTGTTCGCTTCTGCTGTGCCAGACAACTTTTAATACATTTATGCGGTGTATTTGAGTAGAATGAACATTTTCCGTACATTGGCACCGATCTGCGATCTTAGAAACGCTCGAATCACGCGATATCACGATTTTGGTGCTGATCAAAGTTTCGTTCGCCACAGCTGTGCCAGACGACTTTTAACACATGGATCTTGTGTATTTGAGTAGAATGAAGGTTTTTGACATATTTACACCGAGCTGTGATCTCAGAAACGCTCGAAACACGCGATATCAAGATTTTGGTGCTGTTCAAAGCTTCGTTCACCACAGCTGTGTCAGACAACTTTTAACACATGGATATTGTTCATTTGAGCAGAATGAAGGTTCTTGACATATTAAAACCGAGCTGTGCTCTCAGGAACGCTCGAAACACCCGATATCACGATTTTGGTGCTCTTCAATATTTCGTTCGCCACAGCTGTGCCAGACAACTTTTAACACATGGATCTTGCGTATTTGAGTAGAATGAAGGTTTTTGACACATTTACACCGAGGTGTGCTCTCAGAAACGCTCGAAACACGCTATATTACGATTTTGGTGTTGTTCAAAGTTTCGTTCGCCACAGCTGTGCCAGACGACCTTCAACACATGGATCTTGTGTATTTGAGAAGAATGAAGGTTTTTGACACATTTACACCGAGCTGTGCTCTCAGAAACGCTCGAAACACGCGATATCACGATTTTTTTACTGTTCACAGTTTCGTTCACCACAGCTATGCCAGATGACTTTTAACGCATGGGTGTTGCGTATTTGAGTAGAATGATTGTTTTTGTCACATTTACACCGAGCTGTGCTCTCAGAAACGCTCGAAATACGCGAGATCACGATTTCTGTGCTTTTCAAAGTTTCGTCTGCTTCAGCTGTGCCAGACAACTTTAAACGCATGGATCTTGTGCATTTGACTAGAATGAAGGTTTTTCACAAATTTAGACCGAGCTGTGATCTCAGAAACGCTCGAAACACGCTATATCACGATGTTGGTGCTGTTCAAAGTTTCGTTTACTACAGCTGTGCCAGACGACTTTTAACGCATGGATCTTGTGCATTTGAGTAGAATGAAGGTTTTTGACACATTTACACCGAGCTGCGCTTCCAGAAACGCTCGAAACACGCGATATCACGATTTAGGTGCTTTTCAAATTTTCGATCGCCACAGCTGTGCCAGACGACTTTTAACACATGGATCTTGTGCATTTGAGTAGAATGAAGGTTTTTGACACATTTACACCGAGCTGTGCTCTCAGAAACGCTCGAAACACGCGATATCACGATTTTGGTGTTCTTCGATTTTTCGTTCGCTACAGCTGTGGCAGATGACTATTAGAGCATGGATATTGTGCATTTGAGTAGAATGAAGGTTTTTGACACATTTACACCGAGCTGTGCTCTCAGAAACGCTCGAAACACGCGATATCACGATTTTGGTGTTCTTCGATTTTTCGTTCGCCACAGCTGTGGCAGACGACTTTTAACGCATGGATAATGTGCATTTGAGTAGAATGAAGGTTTTTCATACATTTACACCGAGCTGTGCACTCAGAAACGCTCGAAACACGCGATATCACGATTTTCGTACTGTTCAATGTTTCGTTCACCACAGCGGTGCCAGATGACTTTTAGTGCATGCATATTGTGCATTTGAGTAGAATTAAGGTTTTTGACACATTTACACCGAGCTGTGCTCTCAGGAACGCTCGAAAAATGAGATATCTCGATTTTGGTACTGTTCACAGTTTCGTTCGCCACAGCTGTGCCAGACAACTTTAAACGCATGGATCTTGTGCATTTGACTAGAATGAAGGTTTTTCACAAATTTAGACCGAGCTGTGATCTCAGAAACGCAGGAAACACGCGAGATCACGATTTCTGTGTTTTTCAAAGTCTCGTTCGCTTCAGCTGTGCCAGACAACTTTTAATACATGGATGCGGTGTATTTGAGTGGAATGAAGATTTTCGGTACATTGGCACCGATCTGCGATCTCAGAAACGCGAGAAACACGCGATATCACGATTTTGGTGCTGATCAAAGTTTCGTTCGCCACAGCTGTGCCAGACGACTTTTAACACATGGATCTTGTGCATTTGAGAAGAATGAAGGTTTTTGACACATTTACACCGAGCTGTGCTCTCAGAAACGCTCAAAACACGTGATATAACGAGTTTGGTGCTGTTCAAAGTTACGTTCGCCACAGCTGTGCCAGACGACTTCAACCACATGGATATTGTGCATTTGAGTAGAATGAAGGTTTTTGACACATTTACACCGAGTTGTGCTCTCAGAAACGCTCGAAACACGCGATATCACGATTTTGGTGTTCGTCGATTTTTCGTTCGCCACAGCTGTGCCAGACAACTTTTAATACATGGATGCGGTGTATTTGAGTGGAATGAAGATTTTCGGTACATTGGCACCGATCTGCGATCTCAGAAACGCGAGAAACACGCGATATCACGATTTTGGTGCTGATCAAAGTTTCGTTCGCCACAGCTGTGCCAGACGACTTTAACCGCATGGATATTGTGCATTTCAGTAGAAGGAAGGTTTTTGACACATTTACACAAAGCTGTGCTCTCAGAAACACTCGAAACACGCGATATCACGATTTTGGTGTTCGTCGATTTTTCGTTCGCCACAGCTGTGCCAGACGACTTTTAACGCATGGATATTGTGCAATTGAGTAGAATGAAGGTGTTTGACACATTTACACCGAGCTGTGCTCTCAGAAACGCTCGAAACACGCGATATCACGATTTTGGTGTTCTTCGATGTTTCGTTCGCCACAGCTGTGCCAGACGACTTTAACCGCATGGATATTGTGCATTTCAGTAGAATGAAGGTTTTTGACACATTTACACCGAGTTGTGCTCTCAGAAACACTCGAAACACGCGATATCACGATTTTGGTGTTCGTCGATTTTTCGTTCGCCTCAGCTGTGCCAGACGACTTTAACAGCATGGATATTGTGCATTTGAGTAGAATGAAGGTTTTTGACACATTTACACCGAGCTGTGCTCTCAGAAACGCTCGAAACACGCGATAACACGATTTTGGTGTTCTTCGATGTTTCGTTCGCCACAGCTGTGCCAGACGACTTTAACCGCATGGATATTGTGCATTTCAGTAGAATGAAGGTTTTTGACACATTTACACCGAGTTGTGCTCTCAGAAACACTCGAAACACGCGATATCACGAATTTGGTGTTCTTCGATGTTTCGTTCGCCACAGCTGTGCCAGACGACTTCAACCGCATGGATATTGCGCATTTGAGTAGAATGAAGGTTTTTGACACATTTACACCGAGCTGTGCTCTCAGAAACGCTCGAAACACGCGATATCACGATTTTGGTGTTCTTCGATTTTTCGTTCGCCACAGCTGTGCCAGGCGACTTTTAACGCATGGATCTTGTGTATTTGAGTAAAATGAAGGTTTTTGACACATTTACACCGAGCTGTGCTCTCAGAAACGCTCGAAACACGCGATATCACGATTTTGGTGTTCTTCGATGTTTCGTTCGCCACAGCTGTGCCAGACGACTTCAACCACATGGATATTGTGCATTTGAGTAGAATGAAGGTTTGTGACACATTTACACCGAGCTGTGCTCTCAGAAACGCTCGAAACACGCGATATCACGAATTTGGTGTTCTTCGATGTTTCGTTCGCCACAGCTGTGAAAGACGACTTCAACCGCATGGATATGGTGCATTTGAGTAGAATGAAGGTTTTTGACACATTTACACCGGGCTGTGTTCTAAGAAACGCTGGAAACACGCGATATCACGATTTTGGTGTTCCTCGATGTTTCGTTCGCCACAGCTGTGCCAGACGACTTTAAACGCATGGATATTGTGCATTTGAGTAGAATGAAGGTTTGTGACACATTTACACCGAGCTGTGCTCTCAGAAACGCTCGAAACACGCGATATCACGAATTTGGTGTTCTTCGATGTTTCGTTCGCCACAGCTGTGCCAGACGACTTTAACCGCATGGATATTGTGCATTTGAGTAGAATGAAGGTTTTTGACACATTTACACCGAGCTGTGCTCTCAGAAACGCTCGAAACACGCGATATCACGATTTTGGTGATCTTCGATGTTTCGTTCGCCACAGCTGTGCCAGACGACTTTTAGTGCAAGGATATTGTGCATTTGAGTAGAATGAAGGTTTTTGACACATTTACACCGGGCTGTGTTCTCAGAAACGCTGGAAACACGCGATATCACGATTTTGGTGTTCTTCGATGTTTCGTTCGCCACAGCTGTGCCAGACGAATTCAACCACATGGATATTGTGCATTTGAGTAGAATGAAGGTTTTTGACACATTTACACCGAGCTGTGCTCTCAGAAACGCTCGAAACACGCGATATCACGATTTTGGTGTTCTTCGATTTTTCGTTCGCCACAGCTGTGCCAGGCGACTTTTAACGCATGGATCTTGTGTATTTGAGTAAAATGAAGGTTTTTGACACATTTACACCGAGCTGTGCTCTCAGAAACGCTCGAAACACGCGATATCACGATTTTGGTGTTCTTCGATGTTTCGTTCGCCACAGCTGTGCCAGACGACTTCAACCACATGGATATTGTGCATTTGAGTAGAATGAAGGTTTGTGACACATTTACACCGAGCTGTGCTCTCAGAAACGCTCGAAACACGCGATATCACGAATTTGGTGTTCTTCGATGTTTCGTTCGCCACAGCTGTGAAAGACGACTTCAACCGCATGGATATGGTGCATTTGAGTAGAATGAAGGTTTTTGACACATTTACACCGGGCTGTGTTCTAAGAAACGCTGGAAACACGCGATATCACGATTTTGGTGTTCCTCGATGTTTCGTTCGCCACAGCTGTGCCAGACGACTTTAAACGCATGGATATTGTGCATTTGAGTAGAATGAAGGTTTGTGACACATTTACACCGAGCTGTGCTCTCAGAAACGCTCGAAACACGCGATATCACGAATTTGGTGTTCTTCGATGTTTCGTTCGCCACAGCTGTGCCAGACGACTTTAACCGCATGGATATTGTGCATTTGAGTAGAATGAAGGTTTTTGACACATTTACACCGAGCTGTGCTCTCAGAAACGCTCGAAACACGCGATATCACGATTTTGGTGATCTTCGATGTTTCGTTCGCCACAGCTGTGCCAGACGACTTTTAGTGCAAGGATATTGTGCATTTGAGTAGAATGAAGGTTTTTGACACATTTACACCGGGCTGTGTTCTCAGAAACGCTGGAAACACGCGATATCACGATTTTGGTGTTCTTCGATGTTTCGTTCGCCACAGCTGTGCCAGACGAATTCAACCACATGGATATTGTGCATTTGAGTAGAATGAAGGTTTTTGACACATTTACACCGAGCTGTGCTCTCAGAAACGCTCGAAACACGCGATATCACGATTTTGGTGTTCGTCGATTTTTCGTTCGCCACAGCTGTGCCAGACAACTTTTAACACATGGATCTTGTGCATTTGAGTAGAATGAAGGTTTGTGACACATTTACACCGAGCTGTGCTCTCAGAAACGCTCGAAACACGCGATATCACGATTTTGGTGTTCCTCGATGTTTCGTTCGCCACAGCTGTGCCAGACGACTTTAAACGCATGGATATTGTGCATTTGAGTAGAATGAAGGTTTGTGACACATTTACACCGAGCTGTGCTCTCAGAAACGCTCGAAACACGCGATATCACGAATTTGGTGTTCTTCGATGTTTCGTTCGCCACAGCTGTGCCAGACGACTTTAACCGCATGGATATTGTGCATTTGAGTAGAATGAAGGTTTTTGACACATTTACACCGAGCTGTGCTCCCAGAAATGCTCGAAACACGCGATATCACGATTTTGGTGTTCGTCGATTTTTCGTTCGCCACAGCTGTGGCAGACGACTTTTAACGCATGGATAATGTGCATTTGAGTAGAATGAAGGTTTTTCATACATTTACACCGGGCTGTGCTCTCAGAAACGCTCGAAACACCCGATCACGATTTTCGTACTGTTCAAAGTTTCGTTCACCACAGCGGTGCCAGATGACTTTTAGTGCATGGATATTGTGCATTTGAGTAGAATGAATGTTTTTGACACATTTACACCGAGCTGTGCTCTCAGAAACGCTCGAAACACGCGATATCACGATTTTGGTGATCTTCGATGTTTCGTTCGCCACAGCTGTGCCAGACGACTTTTAGTGCATGGATATTGTGCATTTGAGTAGAATGAAGGTTTTTGACACATTTACACCGAGCTGTGGTCTCAGAAACACTCAAAACACGCGATATCACGATTTTGGTGCTGTTCAAAGTTTCGTTCACCATAGTTGTGCCAGACAACTTTTAACGCATGGATACTTTGCATTTGAGTAGAATGAAGGTTTTTGACACATTTACACCGAGCTGTGATCTCAGAAACGCTCGAAACACGCGATATCACGATTTTGGTGTTCTTCGATTTTTCGTTCGCTACAGCTGTGGCAGATGACTATTAGAGCATGGATATTGTGCATTTGAGTAGAATGAATGTTTTTGACACATTTACACCGAGCTGTGCTCTCAGAAACGCTCGAAACACGCGATATTACGATTTTGGTGTTCTTCGATTTTTCGTTCGCCACAGCTGTGGCATACGACTTTTAACGCATGGATATTGTGCATTTGAGTAGAATGAAGGTTTGTGACACATTTACACCGAGCTGTGCTCTCAGAAACGCTCGAAACACGCGATATCACGATTTTCGTACTGTTCAATGTTTCGTTCACCACAGCGGTGCCAGATGACTTTTAGTGCATGGATATTGCGCATTTGAGTAGAATGAAGGTTTTCGACAAATTTACACCGAGCTGAGATCTCAAAAACGCTGGAAACACGCGATATCACGATTTTGGTGTTCTTCGATTTTTCGTTCGCCTCAGCTGTGGCAGACGACTTTTAACGCATGGATAATGTGCATTTGAGTAGAATGAAGGTTTTTCATACATTTACACCGAGCTGTGCACTCAGAAACGCTCGAAATACGCGATATCACGATTTTCGGCCTGTTCAATGTTTCGTTCACCATAGCTGTGCCAGACAACTTTTAACGCATGGATACTTTGCATTTGAGTAGAATGAAGGTTTGTGACACATTTACACCAAGCTGTGCTCTCAGAAACGCTCGAAACACGCGATATCACGATTTTGGTGATCTTCGATGTTTCGTTCGCTACAGGTGTGGCTGACGACTTTTAACGCATGGATATTGTGAAATTGAGTAGAATGAAGGTGTTTGACACATTTACACCGAGCTGTGCTCTCAGAAACGCTCGAAACACGCGATATCACGATTTTGGTGTTCTTCGATGTTTCGTTCGCCACAGCTGTGGCAGACGACTTTAACCGCATGGATATTGTGCATTTCAGTAGAATGAAGGTTTTTGACACATTTACACCGAGTTGTGCTCTCAGAAACACTCGAAACACGCGATATCACGATTTTGGTGTTCGTCGATTTTTCGTTCGCCTCAGCTGTGCCAGACGACTTTAACAGCATGGATATTGTGCATTTGAGTAGAATGAAGGTTTTTGACACATTTACACCGAGCTGTGCTCTCAGAAACGCTCGAAACACGCGATAACACGATTTTGGTGTTCTTCGATGTTTCGTTCGCCACAGCTGTGCCAGACGACTTTAACCGCATGGATATTGTGCATTTTAGTAGAATGAAGGTTTTTGACACATTTACACCGAGTTGTGCTCTCAGAAACACTCGAAACACGCGATATCACGAATTTGGTGTTCTTCGATGTTTCGTTCGCCACAGCTGTGCCAGACGACTTCAACCGCATGGATATTGCGCATTTGAGTAGAATGAAGGTTTTTGACACATTTACACCGAGCTGTGCTCTCAGAAACGCTCGAAACACGCGATATCACGATTTTGGTGATCTTCGATGTTTCGTTCGCTACAGGTGTGGCTGACGACTTTTAACGCATGGATATTGTGCATTTGAGTAGAATGAATGTTTGTGACACATTTACACCGAGCTGTGCTCTCAGAAACGCTCTAAACACGCGATATCACGATTTTGGTGTTCTTCGATTTTTCGTTCGCCACAGCTGTGCCAGACGACTTCAACCACATGGATATTGTGCATTTGAGTAGAATGAAGGTTTGTGACACATTTACACCGAGCTGTGCTCTCAGAAACGCTCGAAACACGCGATATCACGAATTTGGTGTTCTTCGATGTTTCGTTCGCCACAGCTGTGAAAGACGACTTCAACCGCATGGATATTGTGCATTTGAGTAGAATGAAGGTTTTTGAC
Source organism: Pimpla rufipes (assembly GCA_963932165.1). Lineage (NCBI taxonomy): Eukaryota > Metazoa > Arthropoda > Insecta > Hymenoptera > Ichneumonidae > Pimpla > Pimpla rufipes. Next base: position 6,947,968 of record OZ010632.1, read on the forward strand.
ACATTTACACCGGGCTGTGTTCTCAGAAACGCTGGAAACACGCGATATCACGATTTTGGTGATCTTCGATGTTTCGTTCGCTACAGCTGTGGCAGATGACTATTAGAGCATGGATATTGTGCATTTGAGTAGAATGAATGTTTTTGACACATTTACACCGAGCTGTGCTCTCAGAAACGCTCGAAACACGCGATATTACGATTTTGGTGTTCTTCGATTTTTCGTTCGCCACAGCTGTGGCATACGACTTTTAACGCATGGATATTGTGCATTTGAGTAGAATGAAGGTTTGTGACACATTTACACCGAGCTGTGCTCTCAGAAACGCTCGAAACACGCGATATCACGATTTTCGTACTGTTCAATGTTTCGTTCACCACAGCGGTGCCAGATGACTTTTAGTGCATGGATATTGCGCATTTGAGTAGAATGAAGGTTTTCGACAAATTTACACCGAGCTGAGATCTCAAAAACGCTGGAAACACGCGATATCACGATTTTGGTGTTCTTCGATTTTTCGTTCGCCTCAGCTGTGGCAGACGACTTTTAACGCATGGATAATGTGCATTTGAGTAGAATGAAGGTTTTTCATACATTTACACCGAGCTGTGCACTCAGAAACGCTCGAAATACGCGATATCACGATTTTCGGCCTGTTCAATGTTTCGTTCACCATAGCTGTGCCAGACAACTTTTAACGCATGGATACTTTGCATTTGAGTAGAATGAAGGTTTGTGACACATTTACACCAAGCTGTGCTCTCAGAAACGCTCGAAACACGCGATATCACGATTTTGGTGATCTTCGATGTTTCGTTCGCTACAGGTGTGGCTGACGACTTTTAACGCATGGATATTGTGAAATTGAGTAGAATGAAGGTGTTTGACACATTTACACCGAGCTGTGCTCTCAGAAACGCTCGAAACACGCGATATCACGATTTTGGTGTTCTTCGATGTTTCGTTCGCCACAGCTGTGGCAGACGACTTTAACCGCATGGATATTGTGCATTTCAGTAGAATGAAGGTTTTTGACACATTTACACCGAGTTGTGCTCTCAGAAACACTCGAAACACGCGATATCACGATTTTGGTGTTCGTCGATTTTTCGTTCGCCTCAGCTGTGCCAGACGACTTTAACAGCATGGATATTGTGCATTTGAGTAGAATGAAGGTTTTTGACACATTTACACCGAGCTGTGCTCTCAGAAACGCTCGAAACACGCGATAACACGATTTTGGTGTTCTTCGATGTTTCGTTCGCCACAGCTGTGCCAGACGACTTTAACCGCATGGATATTGTGCATTTCAGTAGAATGAAGGTTTTTGACACATTTACACCGAGTTGTGCTCTCAGAAACACTCGAAACACGCGATATCACGAATTTGGTGTTCTTCGATGTTTCGTTCGCCACAGCTGTGCCAGACGACTTCAACCGCATGGATATTGCGCATTTGAGTAGAATGAAGGTTTTTGACACATTTACACCGAGCTGTGCTCTCAGAAACGCTCGAAACACGCGATATCACGATTTTGGTGATCTTCGATGTTTCGTTCGCTACAGGTGTGGCTGACGACTTTTAACGCATGGATATTGTGCATTTGAGTAGAATGAATGTTTGTGACACATTTACACCGAGCTGTGCTCTCAGAAACGCTCGAAACACGCGATATCACGATTTTGGTGTTCTTCGATTTTTCGTTCGCCACAGCTGTGCCAGACGACTTCAACCACATGGATATTGTGCATTTGAGTAGAATGAAGGTTTGTGACACATTTACACCGAGCTGTGCTCTCAGAAACGCTCGAAACACGCGATATCACGAATTTGGTGTTCTTCGATGTTTCGTTCGCCACAGCTGTGAAAGACGACTTCAACCGCATGGATATTGTGCATTTGAGTAGAATGAAGGTTTTTGACACATTTACACCGGGCTGTGTTCTCAGAAACGCTGGAAACACGCGATATCACGATTTTGGTGATCTTCGATGTTTCGTTCGCCACAGCTGTGCCAAACGACTTTTAGTGCATGGATATTGTGCATTTGAGTAGAATTAATGTTTTTGACACATTTACACCGAGCTGTGCTCTCAGAAACGCTCGAAACACGCGATATCACGAATTTGGTGTTCTTCGATGTTTCTTTCGCCACAGCTGTGAAAGACGACTTCAACCGCATGGATATTGTGCATTTGAGTAGAATGAAGGTTTTTGACACATTTACACCGAGTTGTGCTCTCAGAAACACTCGAAACACGCGATATCACGATTTTGGTGTTCGTCGATTTTTCGTTCGCCTCAGCTGTGCCAGACGACTTTAACAGCATGGATATTGTGCATTTGAGTAGAATGAAGGTTTTTGACACATTTACACCGAGCTGTGCTCTCAGAAACGCTCGAAACACGCGATATCACGATTTTGGTGTTCTTCGATGTTTCGTTCGCCACAGCTGTGCCAGACGACTTTAACCGCATGGATATTGTGCATTTCAGTAGAATGAAGGTTTTTGACACATTTACACCGAGCTGTGCTCTCAGAAACGCTCGAAACACGCGATATCACGATTTTGGTGATCTTCGATGTTTCGTTCGCCACAGCTGTGCCAGACGACTTTTAGTGCAAGGATATTGTGCATTTGAGTAGAATGAAGGTTTTTGACACATTTACACCGAGCTGTGCTCTCAGAAACGCTCGAAACACGCGATATCACGATTTTGGTGTTCTTCGATTTTTCGTTCGCCACAGCTGTGCCAGGCGACTTTTAACGCATGGATCTTGTGTATTTGAGTAAAATGAAGGTTTTTGACACATTTACACCGAGCTGTGCTCTCAGAAACGCTCGAAACACGCGATATCACGATTTTGGTGTTCTTCGATGTTTCGTTCGCCACAGCTGTGCCAGACGACTTCAACCACATGGATATTGTGCATTTGAGTAGAATGAAGGTTTGTGACACATTTACACCGAGCTGTGCTCTCAGAAACGCTCGAAACACGCGATATCACGAATTTGGTGTTCTTCGATGTTTCGTTCGCCACAGCTGTGAAAGACGACTTCAACCGCATGGATATGGTGCATTTGAGTAGAATGAAGGTTTTTGACACATTTACACCGGGCTGTGTTCTAAGAAACGCTGGAAACACGCGATATCACGATTTTGGTGTTCCTCGATGTTTCGTTCGCCACAGCTGTGCCAGACGACTTTAAACGCATGGATATTGTGCATTTGAGTAGAATGAAGGTTTGTGACACATTTACACCGAGCTGTGCTCTCAGAAACGCTCGAAACACGCGATATCACGAATTTGGTGTTCTTCGATGTTTCGTTCGCCACAGCTGTGCCAGACGACTTTAACCGCATGGATATTGTGCATTTGAGTAGAATGAAGGTTTTTGACACATTTACACCGAGCTGTGCTCTCAGAAACGCTCGAAACACGCGATATCACGATTTTGGTGATCTTCGATGTTTCGTTCGCCACAGCTGTGCCAGACGACTTTTAGTGCAAGGATATTGTGCATTTGAGTAGAATGAAGGTTTTTGACACATTTACACCGGGCTGTGTTCTCAGAAACGCTGGAAACACGCGATATCACGATTTTGGTGTTCTTCGATGTTTCGTTCGCCACAGCTGTGCCAGACGAATTCAACCACATGGATATTGTGCATTTGAGTAGAATGAAGGTTTTTGACACATTTACACCGAGCTGTGCTCTCAGAAACGCTCGAAACACGCGATATCACGATTTTGGTGTTCGTCGATTTTTCGTTCGCCACAGCTGTGCCAGACAACTTTTAACACATGGATCTTGTGCATTTGAGTAGAATGAAGGTTTGTGACACATTTACACCGAGCTGTGCTCTCAGAAACGCTCGAAACACGCGATATCACGATTTTGGTGTTCCTCGATGTTTCGTTCGCCACAGCTGTGCCAGACGACTTTAAACGCATGGATATTGTGCATTTGAGTAGAATGAAGGTTTGTGACACATTTACACCGAGCTGTGCTCTCAGAAACGCTCGAAACACGCGATATCACGAATTTGGTGTTCTTCGATGTTTCGTTCGCCACAGCTGTGCCAGACGACTTTAACCGCATGGATATTGTGCATTTGAGTAGAATGAAGGTTTTTGACACATTTACACCGAGCTGTGCTCCCAGAAATGCTCGAAACACGCGATATCACGATTTTGGTGTTCGTCGATTTTTCGTTCGCCACAGCTGTGGCAGACGACTTTTAACGCATGGATAATGTGCATTTGAGTAGAATGAAGGTTTTTCATACATTTACACCGGGCTGTGCTCTCAGAAACGCTCGAAACACCCGATCACGATTTTCGTACTGTTCAAAGTTTCGTTCACCACAGCGGTGCCAGATGACTTTTAGTGCATGGATATTGTGCATTTGAGTAGAATGAATGTTTTTGACACATTTACACCGAGCTGTGCTCTCAGAAACGCTCGAAACACGCGATATCACGATTTTGGTGATCTTCGATGTTTCGTTCGCCACAGCTGTGCCAGACGACTTTTAGTGCATGGATATTGTGCATTTGAGTAGAATGAAGGTTTTTGACACATTTACACCGAGCTGTGGTCTCAGAAACACTCAAAACACGCGATATCACGATTTTGGTGCTGTTCAAAGTTTCGTTCACCATAGTTGTGCCAGACAACTTTTAACGCATGGATACTTTGCATTTGAGTAGAATGAAGGTTTTTGACACATTTACACCGAGCTGTGATCTCAGAAACGCTCGAAACACGCGATATCACGATTTTGGTGTTCTTCGATTTTTCGTTCGCTACAGCTGTGGCAGATGACTATTAGAGCATGGATATTGTGCATTTGAGTAGAATGAATGTTTTTGACACATTTACACCGAGCTGTGCTCTCAGAAACGCTCGAAACACGCGATATTACGATTTTGGTGTTCTTCGATTTTTCGTTCGCCACAGCTGTGGCATACGACTTTTAACGCATGGATATTGTGCATTTGAGTAGAATGAAGGTTTGTGACACATTTACACCGAGCTGTGCTCTCAGAAACGCTCGAAACACGCGATATCACGATTTTCGTACTGTTCAATGTTTCGTTCACCACAGCGGTGCCAGATGACTTTTAGTGCATGGATATTGCGCATTTGAGTAGAATGAAGGTTTTCGACAAATTTACACCGAGCTGAGATCTCAAAAACGCTGGAAACACGCGATATCACGATCTTGGTGTTCTTCGATTTTTCGTTCGCCTCAGCTGTGGCAGACGACTTTTAACGCATGGATAATGTGCATTTGAGTAGAATGAAGGTTTTTCATACATTTACACCGAGCTGTGCACTCAGAAACGCTCGAAATACGCGATATCACGATTTTCGGCCTGTTCAATGTTTCGTTCACCATAGCTGTGCCAGACAACTTTTAACGCATGGATACTTTGCATTTGAGTAGAATGAAGGTTTGTGACACATTTACACCAAGCTGTGCTCTCAGAAACGCTCGAAACACGTGATATCACGATTTTGGTTTTCTTCAATATTTCATTCGCCACAGCTGTGCCAGACAACTTTTAACGCATGGATATTTTGCATTTGAGTAGAATGAAGGTTTTTGACACATTTACACCGAGCTGTGCTCTCAGAAACGCTCGAAACACGCGATATCACGATTGTGGTGATCTTCGATGTTTCGTTCGCCACAGCTGTGCCAGACGACTTTAACCGCATGGATATTGTGCATTTCAGTAGAATGAAGGTTTTTGACACATTTACACCGAGCTGTGCTCTCAGAAACGCTCGAAACACGCGATATCACGATTTTGGTGATCTTCGATGTTTCGTTCGCCACAGCTGTGCCAGACGACTTTTAGTGCAAGGATATTGTGCATTTGAGTAGAATGAAGGTTTTTGACACATTTACACCGAGCTGTGCTCTCAGAAACGCTCGAAACACGCGATATCACGATTTTGGTGTTCTTCGATTTTTCGTTCGCCACAGCTGTGCCAGGCGACTTTTAACGCATGGATCTTGTGTATTTGAGTAAAATGAAGGTTTTTGACACATTTACACCGAGCTGTGCTCTCAGAAACGCTCGAAACACGCGATATCACGATTTTGGTGTTCTTCGATGTTTCGTTCGCCACAGCTGTGCCAGACGACTTCAACCACATGGATATTGTGCATTTGAGTAGAATGAAGGTTTGTGACACATTTACACCGAGCTGTGCTCTCAGAAACGCTCGAAACACGCGATATCACGAATTTGGTGTTCTTCGATGTTTCGTTCGCCACAGCTGTGAAAGACGACTTCAACCGCATGGATATGGTGCATTTGAGTAGAATGAAGGTTTTTGACACATTTACACCGGGCTGTGTTCTAAGAAACGCTGGAAACACGCGATATCACGATTTTGGTGTTCCTCGATGTTTCGTTCGCCACAGCTGTGCCAGACGACTTTAAACGCATGGATATTGTGCATTTGAGTAGAATGAAGGTTTGTGACACATTTACACCGAGCTGTGCTCTCAGAAACGCTCGAAACACGCGATATCACGAATTTGGTGTTCTTCGATGTTTCGTTCGCCACAGCTGTGCCAGACGACTTTAACCGCATGGATATTGTGCATTTGAGTAGAATGAAGGTTTTTGACACATTTACACCGAGCTGTGCTCTCAGAAACGCTCGAAACACGCGATATCACGATTTTGGTGATCTTCGATGTTTCGTTCGCCACAGCTGTGCCAGACGACTTTTAGTGCAAGGATATTGTGCATTTGAGTAGAATGAAGGTTTTTGACACATTTACACCGGGCTGTGTTCTCAGAAACGCTGGAAACACGCGATATCACGATTTTGGTGTTCTTCGATGTTTCGTTCGCCACAGCTGTGCCAGACGAATTCAACCACATGGATATTGTGCATTTGAGTAGAATGAAGGTTTTTGACACATTTACACCGAGCTGTGCTCTCAGAAACGCTCGAAACACGCGATATCACGATTTTGGTGTTCGTCGATTTTTCGTTCGCCACAGCTGTGCCAGACAACTTTTAACACATGGATCTTGTGCATTTGAGTAGAATGAAGGTTTGTGACACATTTACACCGAGCTGTGCTCTCAGAAACGCTCGAAACACGCGATATCACGATTTTGGTGTTCCTCGATGTTTCGTTCGCCACAGCTGTGCCAGACGACTTTAAACGCATGGATATTGTGCATTTGAGTAGAATGAAGGTTTGTGACACATTTACACCGAGCTGTGCTCTCAGAAACGCTCGAAACACGCGATATCACGAATTTGGTGTTCTTCGATGTTTCGTTCGCCACAGCTGTGCCAGACGACTTTAACCGCATGGATATTGTGCATTTGAGTAGAATGAAGGTTTTTGACACATTTACACCGAGCTGTGCTCCCAGAAATGCTCGAAACACGCGATATCACGATTTTGGTGTTCGTCGATTTTTCGTTCGCCACAGCTGTGGCAGACGACTTTTAACGCATGGATAATGTGCATTTGAGTAGAATGAAGGTTTTTCATACATTTACACCGGGCTGTGCTCTCAGAAACGCTCGAAACACCCGATCACGATTTTCGTACTGTTCAAAGTTTCGTTCACCACAGCGGTGCCAGATGACTTTTAGTGCATGGATATTGTGCATTTGAGTAGAATGAATGTTTTTGACACATTTACACCGAGCTGTGCTCTCAGAAACGCTCGAAACACGCGATATCACGATTTTGGTGATCTTCGATGTTTCGTTCGCCACAGCTGTGCCAGACGACTTTTAGTGCATGGATATTGTGCATTTGAGTAGAATGAAGGTTTTTGACACATTTACACCGAGCTGTGGTCTCAGAAACACTCAAAACACGCGATATCACGATTTTGGTGCTGTTCAAAGTTTCGTTCACCATAGTTGTGCCAGACAACTTTTAACGCATGGATACTTTGCATTTGAGTAGAATGAAGGTTTTTGACACATTTACACCGAGCTGTGATCTCAGAAACGCTCGAAACACGCGATATCACGATTTTGGTGTTCTTCGATTTTTCGTTCGCTACAGCTGTGGCAGATGACTATTAGAGCATGGATATTGTGCATTTGAGTAGAATGAATGTTTTTGACACATTTACACCGAGCTGTGCTCTCAGAAACGCTCGAAACACGCGATATTACGATTTTGGTGTTCTTCGATTTTTCGTTCGCCACAGCTGTGGCATACGACTTTTAACGCATGGATATTGTGCATTTGAGTAGAATGAAGGTTTGTGACACATTTACACCGAGCTGTGCTCTCAGAAACGCTCGAAACACGCGATATCACGATTTTCGTACTGTTCAATGTTTCGTTCACCACAGCGGTGCCAGATGACTTTTAGTGCATGGATATTGCGCATTTGAGTAGAATGAAGGTTTTCGACAAATTTACACCGAGCTGAGATCTCAAAAACGCTGGAAACACGCGATATCACGATCTTGGTGTTCTTCGATTTTTCGTTCGCCTCAGCTGTGGCAGACGACTTTTAACGCATGGATAATGTGCATTTGAGTAGAATGAAGGTTTTTCATACATTTACACCGAGCTGTGCACTCAGAAACGCTCGAAATACGCGATATCACGATTTTCGGCCTGTTCAATGTTTCGTTCACCATAGCTGTGCCAGACAACTTTTAACGCATGGATACTTTGCATTTGAGTAGAATGAAGGTTTGTGACACATTTACACCAAGCTGTGCTCTCAGAAACGCTCGAAACACGTGATATCACGATTTTGGTTTTCTTCAATATTTCATTCGCCACAGCTGTGCCAGACAACTTTTAACGCATGGATATTTTGCATTTGAGTAGAATGAAGGTTTTTGACACATTTACACCGAGCTGTGCTCTCAGAAACGCTCGAAACACGCGATATCACGATTGTGGTGATCTTCGATGTTTCGTTCGCCACAGCTGTGCCAGACGACTTTTAGTGCATGGATATTGTGCATTTGAGTAGAATGAAGGTTTTTGACACATTTACACCGAGCTGTGCTCTCAGAAACGCTCGAATCACGCGATATCACGATTTTGGTGATCTTCGATGGTTCGTTCGCCACAGCTGTGCCAGACGACTTTTAGTGCAAGGATATTGTGCATTTGAGTAGAATGAAGGTTTTTGACACATTTACGCCGGGCTGTGTTCTCAGAAACGCTGGAAACACGCGATATCACGATTTTGGTGATCTTCGATGTTTCGTTCGCCACAGCTGTGCCAGACGACTTTTAGTGCATGGATATTGTGCATTTGAGTAGAATGAATGTTTTTGACACATTTACACCGAGCTGTGCTCTCAGAAACGCTCGAAACACGCGATATCACGATTTTCGTACTGTTCAAAGTTTCGTTCACCACAGCGGTGCCAGATGACTTTTAGTGCATGGATATTGTGCATTTGTGTAGAATGAAGGTTTTTGACACGTTTACACTGAGCTGTGCTCTCAGGAACGCTCGAAACATGAGATATCTCGATTTTGGTACTGTTCAAAGTTTCGTTCGCCACAGCTGTGCCAGACAACTTTTAACACATGGATCTTGTGTATTTGAGTAAAATGAAGGTTTTTGACACATTTACACCGAGCTGTGCTCTCAGGAACGCACGAAACATGAGATATCTCGATTTTGGTACTGTTCAAAGTTTCGTTCGCCACAGCTGTGCCAGACAACTTTTAACACATGGATCTTGTGTATTTGAGTAGAATGAAGGTTTTTGACACATTTACACCGAGCTGTGTTCTCAGAAACGCTCGAAACACGCGATATTACGATTTTGGTGTTCGTCGATTTTTCGTTCGCCACAGCTGTGCCAGACGACTTTAACCGCATGGATATTGTGCGTTTCAGTAGAAGGAAGGTTTTTGACACATTTACACCGAGCTGTGCTTTCAGAAACACTCGAAACACGCGATATCACGATTTTGGTGTTCGTCGATTTTTCGTTCGCCACAGCTGTGCCAGACGACTTTTAACGCATGGATATTGTGCAATTGAGTAGAATGAAGGTCTTTGACACATTTACACCGAGCTGTGCTCTCAGAAACGCTCGAAACACGCGATATCACGATTTTGGTGTTCTTCGATGTTTCGTTCGCCACAGCTGTGCCAGACGACTTTAACCGCATGGATATTGTGCATTTCAGTAGAATGAAGGTTTTTGACACATTTACACCGAGTTGTGCTCTCAGAAACACTCGAAACACGCGATATCACGATTTTGGTGTTCGTCGATTTTTCGTTCGCCTCAGCTGTGCCAGACAACTTTAACAGCATGGATATTGTGCATTTGAGTAGAATGAAGGTTTTTGACACATTTACACCGAGCTGTGCTCTCAGAAACGCTCGAAACACGCGATATCACGATTTTGGTGTTCTTCGATTTTTCGTTCGCCACAGCTGTGCCAGACGACTTTAACAGCATGGATATTGTGCATTTGAGTAGAATGAAGGTTTTTGACACATTTACACCGAGCTATGCTCTCAGAAACGCTCGAAACACGCGATATCACGATTTTGGTGTTCGTCGATTTTTCGTTCGCTTCAGGTGTGGCTGACGACTTTTAACGCATGGATATTGTGCATTTAAGTAGAATGAAGGTTTGTGACACATTTACACCGAGCTGTGCTCTCAGAAACGCTCGAAACACGCGATATCACGATTTTCGTACTGTTCAAACATTCGTTCACCCCAGCGGTGCCAGATGACTTTTAGTGCATAGGTATTGTGCATTTGAGTAGAATGAAGGTTTCTGACACATTTACACAGAGCTGTGGTCTCAGAAACGCTCGAAACACGCGATATCACGATTTTGGTGTTCTTCGATATTTCGTTCGCCACAGCTGTGCCAGACGACTTTAACAGCATGGATATTCTGCATTTGATTAGAATGAAGGTTTTTGACACATTTACACCGAGCTGTGCTCTCAGAAGCGCTCGAATCACGCGATATCACGATTTTGGTGATCTTCGATGGTTCGTTCGCCACAGCTGTGCCAGACGACTTTTAGTGCAAGGATATTGTGCATTTGAGTAGAATGAAGGTTTTTGACACATTTACACCGGGCTGTGTTCTCAGAAACGCTGGAAACACGCGATATCACGATTTTGGTGATCTTCGATGTTTCGTTCGCCACAGCTGTGCCAGACGACTTTTAGTGCATGGATATTGTGCATTTGAGTAGAATTAATGTTTTTGACACATTTACACCGAGCTGTGCTCTCAGAAACGCTCGAAACACGCGATATCACGAATTTGGTGTTCTTCGATGTTTCTTTCGCCACAGCTGTGAAAGACGACTTCAACCGCATGGATATTGTGCATTTGAGTAGAATGAAGGTTTTTGACACATTTACACCGAGCTGTGCTCCAGAAACGCTCGAAACACGCGTATCACGATTTTGGTGTTCTTCGATTTTTCGTTCGCCACAGGTGTGGCAGACGACTTTTAACGCATGGATAATGTGCATTTGAGTAGAATGAAGGTTTTTCATACATTTACACCGGGCTGTGCTCTCAGAAACGCTCGAAACACCCGATCACGATTTTCGTACTGTTCAAAGTTTCGTTCACCACAGCGGTGCCAGATGACTTTTAGTGCATGGATATTGTGCATTTGAGTAGAATGAAGGTTTTTGACACGTGCATGACTCGTGCATGGACCTTGTGTATTTGAGTAAAATGAAGGTTTTTGACACATTTACACCGAGCTGTGCTCTCAGAAACGCTCGAAACACGCGATATCACGAATTTGGTGTTCTTCGATGTTTCTTTCGCCACAGCTGTGCCAGACGACTTCAACCGCATGGATATTGTGCATTTGAGTAGAATGAAGGTTTTTGACACATTTACACCGAGCTGTGCTCTCAGAAACGCTCGAAACACGCGATATCACGATTTTGGTGATCTTCGATGTTTCGTTCGCCACAGCTGTGCCAGACGACTTTTAGTTCAAGGATATTGTGCATTTGAGTAGAATGAAGGTTTTTGACACATTTACACCGAGCTGTGCTCTCAGAAACGCTCGAAACACGCGATATCACGATTTTGGTGTTCTTCGATGTTTCGTTCGCCACAGCTGTGCCAGACGACTTCAATCACATGGATATTGTGCATTTGAGTAGAATGAAGGTTTTTGACACATTTACACCGAGCTGTGCTCTCAGAAACTCTCGAAACACGCGATATCACGATTTTGGTGTTCGTCGATTTTTCGTTCGCTACAGGTGTGGCTGACGACTTTTAACGCATGGATATTGTGCATTTGAGTAGAATGAAGGTTTGCGACACATTTACATCGAGCTGTGCTCTCAGAAACGCTCGAAACACGCGATATCACGATTTTGGTGTTCTTCGATTTTTCGTTCGCCACAGCTGTGGCAGACGACTTTTAATGCATTGATAATGTGCATTTCAGTAGAATGAAGGTTTTTCATACATTTACACCGAGCTGTGCTCCAGAAACGCTCGAAACACGCGATATCACGATTTTGGTGTTCTTCGATTTTTCGTTCACCACAGCGGTGCCAGATGACTTGTAGTGCATGGACCTTGTGTATTTGAGTAAAATGTAGGTTTTTGACACATTTACACCGAGCTGTGCTCTCAGAAACGCTCGAAACACGCGATATCACGATTTTGGTGTTCGTCGATTTTTCGTTCGCTACAGGTGTGGCTGACGACTTTTAACGCATGGATATTGTGCATTTGAGTAGAATGAAGGTTTGTGACACATTTACACCGAGCTGTGCTCTCAGAAAAGCTGGAAACACGCGATATCACGATTTTTGTACTGTTCAAACATTCGTTTACCCCAGCGGTGCCAGATGACTTTTAGTACATGGATATTGTGCATTTGAGTAGAATGAACGTTTTTGACACGTTTACACTGAGCTGTGCTCTCAGGAACGCTCGAAACATGACATATCTCGATTTTGGTACTGTTCAAAGTTTCGTTCGCCACAGCTGTGCCAGACAACTTTTAACACATGGATCTTGTGTATTTGAGTAAAATGAAGGTTTTTGACACATTTACACCGAGCTGTGCTCTCAGGAACGCACGAAACATGAGATATCTCGATTTTGGTACTGTTCAAAGTTTCGTTCGCCACAGCTGTGCCAGACAACTTTTAACACATGGATCTTGTGTATTTGAGTAGAATGAAGGTTTTTGACACATTTACACCGAGCTGTGTTCTCAGAAACGCTCGAAACACGCGATATTACGATTTTGGTGTTCGTCCATTTTTCGTTCGCCACAGCTGTGCCAGACGACTTTTAACGCATGGATATTGTGCATTTGAGTAGAATGAAGGTCTTTGACACATTTACACCGAGCTGTGCTCTCAGAAACGCTCGAAACACGCGATATCACGATTTTGGTGTTCGTCGATTTTTCGTTCGCCACAGCTGTGCCAAACGACTTTTAACGCATGGATATTGTGCATTTGAGTAGAATGAAGGTCTTTGACACATTTACACCGAGCTGTACTCTCAGAATCGCTCGAAACACGCGATATCACGATTTTGGTGTTCTTCAATGTTTCGTTCGCCACGGCTGTGCCAGCCAACTTTTACCACATGGATCTTGAGTATTTGAGTAGAATGACTGTTTTTGACACATTTACACCGAGCTGTGCACTAAGAAACGCTCGAAACACGCGATATCACGATTTTGGTGTTCGTCGATGTTTCGTTCGCCACAGCTGTGCCAGACGACTTTAACCGCATGGATATTGTGCATTTCAGTAGAAGGAAGGTTTTTGACACATTTACACCGAGCTGTGCTTTCAGAAACACTCGAAACACGCGATATCACGATTTTGGTGTTCGTCGATTTTTCGTTCGCCACAGCTGTGCCAGACGACTTTTAACGCATGGATATTGTGCAATTGAGTAGAATGAAGGTCTTTGACACATTTACACCGAGCTGTGCTCTCAGAAACGCTCGAAACACGCGATATCACGATTTTGGTGTTCTTCGATGTTTCGTTCGCCACAGCTGTGCCAGACGACTTTAACAGCATGGATATTGTGCATTTCAGTAGAATGAAGGTTTTTGACACATTTACACCGAGTTGTGCTCTCAGAAACACTCGAAACACGCGATATCACGATTTTGGTGTTCGTCGATTTTTCGTTCGCCTCAGCTGTGCCAGACGACTTTAACAGCATGGATATTGTGCATTTGAGTAGAATGAAGGTTTTTGACACATTTACACCGAGCTGTGCTCTCAGAAACGCTCGAAACACGCGATATCACGATTTTGGTGTTCTTCGATGTTTCGTTCGCCACAGCTGTGCCAGACGACTTTAACCGCATGGATATTGTGCATTTCAGTAGAATGAAGCTTTTTGACACATTTACACCGAGCTGTGCTCTCAGAAACGCTCGAAACACGCGATATCACGATTTTGGTGATCTTCGATGTTTCGTTCGCCACAGCTGTGCCAGACGACTTTTAGTGCAAGGATATTGTGCATTTGAGTAGAATGAAGGTTTTTGACACATTTACACCGAGCTGTGCTCTCAGAAACGCTCGAAACACGCGATATCACGATTTTGGTGTTCTTCGATTTTTCGTTCGCCACAGCTGTGCCAGACGACTTTAACAGCATGGATATTGTGCATTTGAGTAGAATGAAGGTTTTTGACACATTTACACCGAGCTATGCTCTCAGAAACGCTCGAAACACGCGATATCACGATTTTGGTGTTCGTCGATTTTTCGTTCGCTTCAGGTGTGGCTGACGACTTTTAACGCATGGATATTGTGCATTTAAGTAGAATGAAGGTTTGTGACACATTTACACCGAGCTGTGCTCTCAGAAACGCTCGAAACACGCGATATCACGATTTTCGTACTGTTCAAACATTCGTTCACCCCAGCGGTGCCAGATGACTTTTAGTGCATAGGTATTGTGCATTTGAGTAGAATGAAGGTTTCTGACACATTTACACAGAGCTGTGGTCTCAGAAACGCTCGAAACACGCGATATCACGATTTTGGTGTTCTTCGATATTTCGTTCGCCACAGCTGTGCCAGACGACTTTAACGTGCTGTAGTGGCTGTGGCCGTGTAATTTGTTGGTGATGCAGCTTCGGCGACGGTCGGCCTCATGGAATAAATCTTCTTTGTTTACGTTTCGCCCTTTGGTCGGGGCCTCTTCAGAATCATTTATTATCTGCATTTCAGAAGGAATTTCAGTTGCTGTTTCGCACGCATTTTCGATTCGTTGTCTTGTTTCCATTGTTTGAAGGCGCGGTGAATGTTGTGTCCAAATTGGCGATGTATGTGCCGGAAAAAATCCATCCTCGTCGAGTTTAACGCCAGATTCTTGAATGTGCTGTAGTGGCTGTGGCCGTGTAATTTGTTGGTGATGCAGCTTCGGCGACGGTCGGCCTCATGGAATAAATCTTCTTTGTTTACGTTTCGCCCTTTGGTCGGGGCCTCTTCAGAATCATTTATTATCTGCATTTCAGAAGGAATTTCAGTTGCTGTTTCGCACGCATTTTCGATTCGTTGTCTTGTTTCCATTGTTTGAAGGCGCGGTGAATGTTGTGTCCAAATTGGCGATGTATGTGCCGGAAAAAATCCATCCTCGTCGAGTTTAACGCCAGATTCTTGAATGTGCTGTAGTGGCTGTGGCCGTGTAATTTGTTGGTGATGCAGCTTCGGCGACGGTCGGCCTCATGGAATAAATCTTCTTTGTTTACGTTTCGCCCTTTGGTCGGGGCCTCTTCAGAATCATTTATTATCTGCATTTCAGAAGGAATTTCAGTTGCTGTTTCGCACGCATTTTCGATTCGTTGTCTTGTTTCCATTGTTTGAAGGCGCGGTGAATGTTGTGTCCAAATTGGCGATGTATGTGCCGGAAAAAATCCATCCTCGTCGAGTTTAACGCCAGATTCTTGAATGTGCTGTAGTGGCTGTGGCCGTGTAATTTGTTGGTGATGCAGCTTCGGCGACGGTCGGCCTCATGGAATAAATCTTCTTTGTTTACGTTTCGCCCTTTGGTCGGGGCCTCTTCAGAATCATTTATTATCTGCATTTCAGAAGGAATTTCAGTTGCTGTTTCGCACGCATTTTCGATTCGTTGTCTTGTTTCCATTGTTTGAAGGCGCGGTGAATGTTGTGTCCAAATTGGCGATGTATGTGCCGGAAAAAATCCATCCTCGTCGAGTTTAACGCCAGATTCTTGAATGTGCTGTAGTGGCTGTGGCCGTGTAATTTGTTGGTGATGCAGCTTCGGCGACGGTCGGCCTCATGGAATAAATCTTCTTTGTTTACGTTTCGCCCTTTGGTCGGGGCCTCTTCAGAATCATTTATTATCTGCATTTCAGAAGGAATTTCAGTTGCTGTTTCGCACGCATTTTCGATTCGTTGTCTTGTTTCCATTGTTTGAAGGCGCGGTGAATGTTGTGTCCAAATTGGCGATGTATGTGCCGGAAAAAATCCATCCTCGTCGAGTTTAACGCCAGATTCTTGAATGTGCTGTAGTGGCTGTGGCCGTGTAATTTGTTGGTGATGCAGCTTCGGCGACGGTCGGCCTCATGGAATAAATCTTCTTTGTTTACGTTTCGCCCTTTGGTCGGGGCCTCTTCAGAATCATTTATTATCTGCATTTCAGAAGGAATTTCAGTTGCTGTTTCGCACGCATTTTCGATTCGTTGTCTTGTTTCCATTGTTTGAAGGCGCGGTGAATGTTGTGTCCAAATTGGCGATGTATGTGCCGGAAAAAATCCATCCTCGTCGAGTTTAACGCCAGATTCTTGAATGTGCTGTAGTGGCTGTGGCCGTGTAATTTGTTGGTGATGCAGCTTCGGCGACGGTCGGCCTCATGGAATAAATCTTCTTTGTTTACGTTTCGCCCTTTGGTCGGGGCCTCTTCAGAATCATTTATTATCTGCATTTCAGAAGGAATTTCAGTTGCTGTTTCGCACGCATTTTCGATTCGTTGTCTTGTTTCCATTGTTTGAAGGCGCGGTGAATGTTGTGTCCAAATTGGCGATGTATGTGCCGGAAAAAATCCATCCTCGTCGAGTTTAACGCCAGATTCTTGAATGTGCTGTAGTGGCTGTGGCCGTGTAATTTGTTGGTGATGCAGCTTCGGCGACGGTCGGCCTCATGGAATAAATCTTCTTTGTTTACGTTTCGCCCTTTGGTCGGGGCCTCTTCAGAATCATTTATTATCTGCATTTCAGAAGGAATTTCAGTTGCTGTTTCGCACGCATTTTCGATTCGTTGTCTTGTTTCCATTGTTTGAAGGCGCGGTGAATGTTGTGTCCAAATTGGCGATGTATGTGCCGGAAAAAATCCATCCTCGTCGAGTTTAACGCCAGATTCTTGAATGTGCTGTAGTGGCTGTGGCCGTGTAATTTGTTGGTGATGCAGCTTCGGCGACGGTCGGCCTCATGGAATAAATCTTCTTTGTTTACGTTTCGCCCTTTGGTCGGGGCCTCTTCAGAATCATTTATTATCTGCATTTCAGAAGGAATTTCAGTTGCTGTTTCGCACGCATTTTCGATTCGTTGTCTTGTTTCCATTGTTTGAAGGCGCGGTGAATGTTGTGTCCAAATTGGCGATGTATGTGCCGGAAAAAATCCATCCTCGTCGAGTTTAACGCCAGATTCTTGAATGTGCTGTAGTGGCTGTGGCCGTGTAATTTGTTGGTGATGCAGCTTCGGCGACGGTCGGCCTCATGGAATAAATCTTCTTTGTTTACGTTTCGCCCTTTGGTCGGGGCCTCTTCAGAATCATTTATTATCTGCATTTCAGAAGGAATTTCAGTTGCTGTTTCGCACGCATTTTCGATTCGTTGTCTTGTTTCCATTGTTTGAAGGCGCGGTGAATGTTGTGTCCAAATTGGCGATGTATGTGCCGGAAAAAATCCATCCTCGTCGAGTTTAACGCCAGATTCTTGAATGTGCTGTAGTGGCTGTGGCCGTGTAATTTGTTGGTGATGCAGCTTCGGCGACGGTCGGCCTCATGGAATAAATCTTCTTTGTTTACGTTTCGCCCTTTGGTCGGGGCCTCTTCAGAATCATTTATTATCTGCATTTCAGAAGGAATTTCAGTTGCTGTTTCGCACGCATTTTCGATTCGTTGTCTTGTTTCCATTGTTTGAAGGCGCGGTGAATGTTGTGTCCAAATTGGCGATGTATGTGCCGGAAAAAATCCATCCTCGTCGAGTTTAACGCCAGATTCTTGAATGTGCTGTAGTGGCTGTGGCCGTGTAATTTGTTGGTGATGCAGCTTCGGCGACGGTCGGCCTCATGGAATAAATCTTCTTTGTTTACGTTTCGCCCTTTGGTCGGGGCCTCTTCAGAATCATTTATTATCTGCATTTCAGAAGGAATTTCAGTTGCTGTTTCGCACGCATTTTCGATTCGTTGTCTTGTTTCCATTGTTTGAAACAATGGAAACAAGACAAAATGGAAACGACAAAATGGAAACGTAAACAAAGAAGATTTATTCCATGAGGCCGACCGTCGCCGAAGCTGCATCACCAACAAATTACACGGCCACAGCCACTACAGCACATTCAAGAATCTGGCGTTAAACTCGACGAGGATGGATTTTTTCCGGCACATACATCGCCAATTTGGACACAACATTCACCGCGCCTTCAAACAATGGAAACAAGACAACGAATCGAAAATGCGTGCGAAACAGCAACTGAAATTCCTTCTGAAATGCAGATAATAAATGATTCTGAAGAGGCCCCGACCAAAGGGCGAAACGTAAACAAAGAAGATTTATTCCATGAGGCCGACCGTCGCCGAAGCTGCATCACCAACAAATTACACGGCCACAGCCACTACAGCACATTCAAGAATCTGGCGTTAAACTCGACGAGGATGGATTTTTTCCGGCACATACATCGCCAATTTGGACACAACATTCACCGCGCCTTCAAACAATGGAAACAAGACAACGAATCGAAAATGCGTGCGAAACAGCAACTGAAATTCCTTCTGAAATGCAGATAATAAATGATTCTGAAGAGGCCCCGACCAAAGGGCGAAACGTAAACAAAGAAGATTTATTCCATGAGGCCGACCGTCGCCGAAGCTGCATCACCAACAAATTACACGGCCACAGCCACTACAGCACATTCAAGAATCTGGCGTTAAACTCGACGAGGATGGATTTTTTCCGGCACATACATCGCCAATTTGGACACAACATTCACCGCGCCTTCAAACAATGGAAACAAGACAACGAATCGAAAATGCGTGCGAAACAGCAACTGAAATTCCTTCTGAAATGCAGATAATAAATGATTCTGAAGAGGCCCCGACCAAAGGGCGAAACGTAAACAAAGAAGATTTATTCCATGAGGCCGACCGTCGCCGAAGCTGCATCACCAACAAATTACACGGCCACAGCCACTACAGCACATTCAAGAATCTGGCGTTAAACTCGACGAGGATGGATTTTTTCCGGCACATACATCGCCAATTTGGACACAACATTCACCGCGCCTTCAAACAATGGAAACAAGACAACGAATCGAAAATGCGTGCGAAACAGCAACTGAAATTCCTTCTGAAATGCAGATAATAAATGATTCTGAAGAGGCCCCGACCAAAGGGCGAAACGTAAACAAAGAAGATTTATTCCATGAGGCCGACCGTCGCCGAAGCTGCATCACCAACAAATTACACGGCCACAGCCACTACAGCACATTCAAGAATCTGGCGTTAAACTCGACGAGGATGGATTTTTTCCGGCACATACATCGCCAATTTGGACACAACATTCACCGCGCCTTCAAACAATGGAAACAAGACAACGAATCGAAAATGCGTGCGAAACAGCAACTGAAATTCCTTCTGAAATGCAGATAATAAATGATTCTGAAGAGGCCCCGACCAAAGGGCGAAACGTAAACAAAGAAGATTTATTCCATGAGGCCGACCGTCGCCGAAGCTGCATCACCAACAAATTACACGGCCACAGCCACTACAGCACATTCAAGAATCTGGCGTTAAACTCGACGAGGATGGATTTTTTCCGGCACATACATCGCCAATTTGGACACAACATTCACCGCGCCTTCAAACAATGGAAACAAGACAACGAATCGAAAATGCGTGCGAAACAGCAACTGAAATTCCTTCTGAAATGCAGATAATAAATGATTCTGAAGAGGCCCCGACCAAAGGGCGAAACGTAAACAAAGAAGATTTATTCCATGAGGCCGACCGTCGCCGAAGCTGCATCACCAACAAATTACACGGCCACAGCCACTACAGCACATTCAAGAATCTGGCGTTAAACTCGACGAGGATGGATTTTTTCCGGCACATACATCGCCAATTTGGACACAACATTCACCGCGCCTTCAAACAATGGAAACAAGACAACGAATCGAAAATGCGTGCGAAACAGCAACTGAAATTCCTTCTGAAATGCAGATAATAAATGATTCTGAAGAGGCCCCGACCAAAGGGCGAAACGTAAACAAAGAAGATTTATTCCATGAGGCCGACCGTCGCCGAAGCTGCATCACCAACAAATTACACGGCCACAGCCACTACAGCACATTCAAGAATCTGGCGTTAAACTCGACGAGGATGGATTTTTTCCGGCACATACATCGCCAATTTGGACACAACATTCACCGCGCCTTCAAACAATGGAAACAAGACAACGAATCGAAAATGCGTGCGAAACAGCAACTGAAATTCCTTCTGAAATGCAGATAATAAATGATTCTGAAGAGGCCCCGACCAAAGGGCGAAACGTAAACAAAGAAGATTTATTCCATGAGGCCGACCGTCGCCGAAGCTGCATCACCAACAAATTACACGGCCACAGCCACTACAGCACATTCAAGAATCTGGCGTTAAACTCGACGAGGATGGATTTTTTCCGGCACATACATCGCCAATTTGGACACAACATTCACCGCGCCTTCAAACAATGGAAACAAGACAACGAATCGAAAATGCGTGCGAAACAGCAACTGAAATTCCTTCTGAAATGCAGATAATAAATGATTCTGAAGAGGCCCCGACCAAAGGGCGAAACGTAAACAAAGAAGATTTATTCCATGAGGCCGACCGTCGCCGAAGCTGCATCACCAACAAATTACACGGCCACAGCCACTACAGCACATTCAAGAATCTGGCGTTAAACTCGACGAGGATGGATTTTTTCCGGCACATACATCGCCAATTTGGACACAACATTCACCGCGCCTTCAAACAATGGAAACAAGACAACGAATCGAAAATGCGTGCGAAACAGCAACTGAAATTCCTTCTGAAATGCAGATAATAAATGATTCTGAAGAGGCCCCGACCAAAGGGCGAAACGTAAACAAAGAAGATTTATTCCATGAGGCCGACCGTCGCCGAAGCTGCATCACCAACAAATTACACGGCCACAGCCACTACAGCACATTCAAGAATCTGGCGTTAAACTCGACGAGGATGGATTTTTTCCGGCACATACATCGCCAATTTGGACACAACATTCACCGCGCCTTCAAACAATGGAAACAAGACAACGAATCGAAAATGCGTGCGAAACAGCAACTGAAATTCCTTCTGAAATGCAGATAATAAATGATTCTGAAGAGGCCCCGACCAAAGGGCGAAACGTAAACAAAGAAGATTTATTCCATGAGGCCGACCGTCGCCGAAGCTGCATCACCAACAAATTACACGGCCACAGCCACTACAGCACATTCAAGAATCTGGCGTTAAACTCGACGAGGATGGATTTTTTCCGGCACATACATCGCCAATTTGGACACAACATTCACCGCGCCTTCAAACAATGGAAACAAGACAACGAATCGAAAATGCGTGCGAAACAGCAACTGAAATTCCTTCTGAAATGCAGATAATAAATGATTCTGAAGAGGCCCCGACCAAAGGGCGAAACGTAAACAAAGAAGATTTATTCCATGAGGCCGACCGTCGCCGAAGCTGCATCACCAACAAATTACACGGCCACAGCCACTACAGCACATTCAAGAATCTGGCGTTAAACTCGACGAGGATGGATTTTTTCCGGCACATACATCGCCAATTTGGACACAACATTCACCGCGCCTTCAAACAATGGAAACAAGACAACGAATCGAAAATGCGTGCGAAACAGCAACTGAAATTCCTTCTGAAATGCAGATAATAAATGATTCTGAAGAGGCCCCGACCAAAGGGCGAAACGTAAACAAAGAAGATTTATTCCATGAGGCCGACCGTCGCCGAAGCTGCATCACCAACAAATTACACGGCCACAGCCACTACAGCACATTCAAGAATCTGGCGTTAAACTCGACGAGGATGGATTTTTTCCGGCACATACATCGCCAATTTGGACACAACATTCACCGCGCCTTCAAACAATGGAAACAAGACAACGAATCGAAAATGCGTGCGAAACAGCAACTGAAATTCCTTCTGAAATGCAGATAATAAATGATTCTGAAGAGGCCCCGACCAAAGGGCGAAACGTAAACAAAGAAGATTTATTCCATGAGGCCGACCGTCGCCGAAGCTGCATCACCAACAAATTACACGGCCACAGCCACTACAGCACATTCAAGAATCTGGCGTTAAACTCGACGAGGATGGATTTTTTCCGGCACATACATCGCCAATTTGGACACAACATTCACCGCGCCTTCAAACAATGGAAACAAGACAACGAATCGAAAATGCGTGCGAAACAGCAACTGAAATTCCTTCTGAAATGCAGATAATAAATGATTCTGAAGAGGCCCCGACCAAAGGGCGAAACGTAAACAAAGAAGATTTATTCCATGAGGCCGACCGTCGCCGAAGCTGCATCACCAACAAATTACACGGCCACAGCCACTACAGCACATTCAAGAATCTGGCGTTAAACTCGACGAGGATGGATTTTTTCCGGCACATACATCGCCAATTTGGACACAACATTCACCGCGCCTTCAAACAATGGAAACAAGACAACGAATCGAAAATGCGTGCGAAACAGCAACTGAAATTCCTTCTGAAATGCAGATAATAAATGATTCTGAAGAGGCCCCGACCAAAGGGCGAAACGTAAACAAAGAAGATTTATTCCATGAGGCCGACCGTCGCCGAAGCTGCATCACCAACAAATTACACGGCCACAGCCACTACAGCACATTCAAGAATCTGGCGTTAAACTCGACGAGGATGGATTTTTTCCGGCACATACATCGCCAATTTGGACACAACATTCACCGCGCCTTCAAACAATGGAAACAAGACAACGAATCGAAAATGCGTGCGAAACAGCAACTGAAATTCCTTCTGAAATGCAGATAATAAATGATTCTGAAGAGGCCCCGACCAAAGGGCGAAACGTAAACAAAGAAGATTTATTCCATGAGGCCGACCGTCGCCGAAGCTGCATCACCAACAAATTACACGGCCACAGCCACTACAGCACATTCAAGAATCTGGCGTTAAACTCGACGAGGATGGATTTTTTCCGGCACATACATCGCCAATTTGGACACAACATTCACCGCGCCTTCAAACAATGGAAACAAGACAACGAATCGAAAATGCGTGCGAAACAGCAACTGAAATTCCTTCTGAAATGCAGATAATAAATGATTCTGAAGAGGCCCCGACCAAAGGGCGAAACGTAAACAAAGAAGATTTATTCCATGAGGCCGACCGTCGCCGAAGCTGCATCACCAACAAATTACACGGCCACAGCCACTACAGCACATTCAAGAATCTGGCGTTAAACTCGACGAGGATGGATTTTTTCCGGCACATACATCGCCAATTTGGACACAACATTCACCGCGCCTTCAAACAATGGAAACAAGACAACGAATCGAAAATGCGTGCGAAACAGCAACTGAAATTCCTTCTGAAATGCAGATAATAAATGATTCTGAAGAGGCCCCGACCAAAGGGCGAAACGTAAACAAAGAAGATTTATTCCATGAGGCCGACCGTCGCCGAAGCTGCATCACCAACAAATTACACGGCCACAGCCACTACAGCACATTCAAGAATCTGGCGTTAAACTCGACGAGGATGGATTTTTTCCGGCACATACATCGCCAATTTGGACACAACATTCACCGCGCCTTCAAACAATGGAAACAAGACAACGAATCGAAAATGCGTGCGAAACAGCAACTGAAATTCCTTCTGAAATGCAGATAATAAATGATTCTGAAGAGGCCCCGACCAAAGGGCGAAACGTAAACAAAGAAGATTTATTCCATGAGGCCGACCGTCGCCGAAGCTGCATCACCAACAAATTACACGGCCACAGCCACTACAGCACATTCAAGAATCTGGCGTTAAACTCGACGAGGATGGATTTTTTCCGGCACATACATCGCCAATTTGGACACAACATTCACCGCGCCTTCAAACAATGGAAACAAGACAACGAATCGAAAATGCGTGCGAAACAGCAACTGAAATTCCTTCTGAAATGCAGATAATAAATGATTCTGAAGAGGCCCCGACCAAAGGGCGAAACGTAAACAAAGAAGATTTATTCCATGAGGCCGACCGTCGCCGAAGCTGCATCACCAACAAATTACACGGCCACAGCCACTACAGCACATTCAAGAATCTGGCGTTAAACTCGACGAGGATGGATTTTTTCCGGCACATACATCGCCAATTTGGACACAACATTCACCGCGCCTTCAAACAATGGAAACAAGACAACGAATCGAAAATGCGTGCGAAACAGCAACTGAAATTCCTTCTGAAATGCAGATAATAAATGATTCTGAAGAGGCCCCGACCAAAGGGCGAAACGTAAACAAAGAAGATTTATTCCATGAGGCCGACCGTCGCCGAAGCTGCATCACCAACAAATTACACGGCCACAGCCACTACAGCACATTCAAGAATCTGGCGTTAAACTCGACGAGGATGGATTTTTTCCGGCACATACATCGCCAATTTGGACACAACATTCACCGCGCCTTCAAACAATGGAAACAAGACAACGAATCGAAAATGCGTGCGAAACAGCAACTGAAATTCCTTCTGAAATGCAGATAATAAATGATTCTGAAGAGGCCCCGACCAAAGGGCGAAACGTAAACAAAGAAGATTTATTCCATGAGGCCGACCGTCGCCGAAGCTGCATCACCAACAAATTACACGGCCACAGCCACTACAGCACATTCAAGAATCTGGCGTTAAACTCGACGAGGATGGATTTTTTCCGGCACATACATCGCCAATTTGGACACAACATTCACCGCGCCTTCAAACAATGGAAACAAGACAACGAATCGAAAATGCGTGCGAAACAGCAACTGAAATTCCTTCTGAAATGCAGATAATAAATGATTCTGAAGAGGCCCCGACCAAAGGGCGAAACGTAAACAAAGAAGATTTATTCCATGAGGCCGACCGTCGCCGAAGCTGCATCACCAACAAATTACACGGCCACAGCCACTACAGCACATTCAAGAATCTGGCGTTAAACTCGACGAGGATGGATTTTTTCCGGCACATACATCGCCAATTTGGACACAACATTCACCGCGCCTTCAAACAATGGAAACAAGACAACGAATCGAAAATGCGTGCGAAACAGCAACTGAAATTCCTTCTGAAATGCAGATAATAAATGATTCTGAAGAGGCCCCGACCAAAGGGCGAAACGTAAACAAAGAAGATTTATTCCATGAGGCCGACCGTCGCCGAAGCTGCATCACCAACAAATTACACGGCCACAGCCACTACAGCACATTCAAGAATCTGGCGTTAAACTCGACGAGGATGGATTTTTTCCGGCACATACATCGCCAATTTGGACACAACATTCACCGCGCCTTCAAACAATGGAAACAAGACAACGAATCGAAAATGCGTGCGAAACAGCAACTGAAATTCCTTCTGAAATGCAGATAATAAATGATTCTGAAGAGGCCCCGACCAAAGGGCGAAACGTAAACAAAGAAGATTTATTCCATGAGGCCGACCGTCGCCGAAGCTGCATCACCAACAAATTACACGGCCACAGCCACTACAGCACATTCAAGAATCTGGCGTTAAACTCGACGAGGATGGATTTTTTCCGGCACATACATCGCCAATTTGGACACAACATTCACCGCGCCTTCAAACAATGGAAACAAGACAACGAATCGAAAATGCGTGCGAAACAGCAACTGAAATTCCTTCTGAAATGCAGATAATAAATGATTCTGAAGAGGCCCCGACCAAAGGGCGAAACGTAAACAAAGAAGATTTATTCCATGAGGCCGACCGTCGCCGAAGCTGCATCACCAACAAATTACACGGCCACAGCCACTACAGCACATTCAAGAATCTGGCGTTAAACTCGACGAGGATGGATTTTTTCCGGCACATACATCGCCAATTTGGACACAACATTCACCGCGCCTTCAAACAATGGAAACAAGACAACGAATCGAAAATGCGTGCGAAACAGCAACTGAAATTCCTTCTGAAATGCAGATAATAAATGATTCTGAAGAGGCCCCGACCAAAGGGCGAAACGTAAACAAAGAAGATTTATTCCATGAGGCCGACCGTCGCCGAAGCTGCATCACCAACAAATTACACGGCCACAGCCACTACAGCACATTCAAGAATCTGGCGTTAAACTCGACGAGGATGGATTTTTTCCGGCACATACATCGCCAATTTGGACACAACATTCACCGCGCCTTCAAACAATGGAAACAAGACAACGAATCGAAAATGCGTGCGAAACAGCAACTGAAATTCCTTCTGAAATGCAGATAATAAATGATTCTGAAGAGGCCCCGACCAAAGGGCGAAACGTAAACAAAGAAGATTTATTCCATGAGGCCGACCGTCGCCGAAGCTGCATCACCAACAAATTACACGGCCACAGCCACTACAGCACATTCAAGAATCTGGCGTTAAACTCGACGAGGATGGATTTTTTCCGGCACATACATCGCCAATTTGGACACAACATTCACCGCGCCTTCAAACAATGGAAACAAGACAACGAATCGAAAATGCGTGCGAAACAGCAACTGAAATTCCTTCTGAAATGCAGATAATAAATGATTCTGAAGAGGCCCCGACCAAAGGGCGAAACGTAAACAAAGAAGATTTATTCCATGAGGCCGACCGTCGCCGAAGCTGCATCACCAACAAATTACACGGCCACAGCCACTACAGCACATTCAAGAATCTGGCGTTAAACTCGACGAGGATGGATTTTTTCCGGCACATACATCGCCAATTTGGACACAACATTCACCGCGCCTTCAAACAATGGAAACAAGACAACGAATCGAAAATGCGTGCGAAACAGCAACTGAAATTCCTTCTGAAATGCAGATAATAAATGATTCTGAAGAGGCCCCGACCAAAGGGCGAAACGTAAACAAAGAAGATTTATTCCATGAGGCCGACCGTCGCCGAAGCTGCATCACCAACAAATTACACGGCCACAGCCACTACAGCACATTCAAGAATCTGGCGTTAAACTCGACGAGGATGGATTTTTTCCGGCACATACATCGCCAATTTGGACACAACATTCACCGCGCCTTCAAACAATGGAAACAAGACAACGAATCGAAAATGCGTGCGAAACAGCAACTGAAATTCCTTCTGAAATGCAGATAATAAATGATTCTGAAGAGGCCCCGACCAAAGGGCGAAACGTAAACAAAGAAGATTTATTCCATGAGGCCGACCGTCGCCGAAGCTGCATCACCAACAAATTACACGGCCACAGCCACTACAGCACATTCAAGAATCTGGCGTTAAACTCGACGAGGATGGATTTTTTCCGGCACATACATCGCCAATTTGGACACAACATTCACCGCGCCTTCAAACAATGGAAACAAGACAACGAATCGAAAATGCGTGCGAAACAGCAACTGAAATTCCTTCTGAAATGCAGATAATAAATGATTCTGAAGAGGCCCCGACCAAAGGGCGAAACGTAAACAAAGAAGATTTATTCCATGAGGCCGACCGTCGCCGAAGCTGCATCACCAACAAATTACACGGCCACAGCCACTACAGCACATTCAAGAATCTGGCGTTAAACTCGACGAGGATGGATTTTTTCCGGCACATACATCGCCAATTTGGACACAACATTCACCGCGCCTTCAAACAATGGAAACAAGACAACGAATCGAAAATGCGTGCGAAACAGCAACTGAAATTCCTTCTGAAATGCAGATAATAAATGATTCTGAAGAGGCCCCGACCAAAGGGCGAAACGTAAACAAAGAAGATTTATTCCATGAGGCCGACCGTCGCCGAAGCTGCATCACCAACAAATTACACGGCCACAGCCACTACAGCACATTCAAGAATCTGGCGTTAAACTCGACGAGGATGGATTTTTTCCGGCACATACATCGCCAATTTGGACACAACATTCACCGCGCCTTCAAACAATGGAAACAAGACAACGAATCGAAAATGCGTGCGAAACAGCAACTGAAATTCCTTCTGAAATGCAGATAATAAATGATTCTGAAGAGGCCCCGACCAAAGGGCGAAACGTAAACAAAGAAGATTTATTCCATGAGGCCGACCGTCGCCGAAGCTGCATCACCAACAAATTACACGGCCACAGCCACTACAGCACATTCAAGAATCTGGCGTTAAACTCGACGAGGATGGATTTTTTCCGGCACATACATCGCCAATTTGGACACAACATTCACCGCGCCTTCAAACAATGGAAACAAGACAACGAATCGAAAATGCGTGCGAAACAGCAACTGAAATTCCTTCTGAAATGCAGATAATAAATGATTCTGAAGAGGCCCCGACCAAAGGGCGAAACGTAAACAAAGAAGATTTATTCCATGAGGCCGACCGTCGCCGAAGCTGCATCACCAACAAATTACACGGCCACAGCCACTACAGCACATTCAAGAATCTGGCGTTAAACTCGACGAGGATGGATTTTTTTCCGGCACATACATCGCCAATTTGGACACAACATTCACCGCGCCTTCAAACAATGGAAACAAGACAACGAATCGAAAATGCGTGCGAAACAGCAACTGAAATTCCTTCTGAAATGCAGATAATAAATGATTCTGAAGAGGCCCCGACCAAAGGGCGAAACGTAAACAAAGAAGATTTATTCCATGAGGCCGACCGTCGCCGAAGCTGCATCACCAACAAATTACACGGCCACAGCCACTACAGCACATTCAAGAATCTGGCGTTAAACTCGACGAGGATGGATTTTTTCCGGCACATACATCGCCAATTTGGACACAACATTCACCGCGCCTTCAAACAATGGAAACAAGACAACGAATCGAAAATGCGTGCGAAACAGCAACTGAAATTCCTTCTGAAATGCAGATAATAAATGATTCTGAAGAGGCCCCGACCAAAGGGCGAAACGTAAACAAAGAAGATTTATTCCATGAGGCCGACCGTCGCCGAAGCTGCATCACCAACAAATTACACGGCCACAGCCACTACAGCACATTCAAGAATCTGGCGTTAAACTCGACGAGGATGGATTTTTTCCGGCACATACATCGCCAATTTGGACACAACATTCACCGCGCCTTCAAACAATGGAAACAAGACAACGAATCGAAAATGCGTGCGAAACAGCAACTGAAATTCCTTCTGAAATGCAGATAATAAATGATTCTGAAGAGGCCCCGACCAAAGGGCGAAACGTAAACAAAGAAGATTTATTCCATGAGGCCGACCGTCGCCGAAGCTGCATCACCAACAAATTACACGGCCACAGCCACTACAGCACATTCAAGAATCTGGCGTTAAACTCGACGAGGATGGATTTTTTCCGGCACATACATCGCCAATTTGGACACAACATTCACCGCGCCTTCAAACAATGGAAACAAGACAACGAATCGAAAATGCGTGCGAAACAGCAACTGAAATTCCTTCTGAAATGCAGATAATAAATGATTCTGAAGAGGCCCCGACCAAAGGGCGAAACGTAAACAAAGAAGATTTATTCCATGAGGCCGACCGTCGCCGAAGCTGCATCACCAACAAATTACACGGCCACAGCCACTACAGCACATTCAAGAATCTGGCGTTAAACTCGACGAGGATGGATTTTTTCCGGCACATACATCGCCAATTTGGACACAACATTCACCCGCGCCTTCAAACAATGGAAACAAGACAACGAATCGAAAATGCGTGCGAAACAGCAACTGAAATTCCTTCTGAAATGCAGATAATAAATGATTCTGAAGAGGCCCCGACCAAAGGGCGAAACGTAAACAAAGAAGATTTATTCCATGAGGCCGACCGTCGCCGAAGCTGCATCACCAACAAATTACACGGCCACAGCCACTACAGCACATTCAAGAATCTGGCGTTAAACTCGACGAGGATGGATTTTTTTCCGGCACATACATCGCCAATTTGGACACAACATTCACCGCGCCTTCAAACAATGGAAACAAGACAACGAATCGAAAATGCGTGCGAAACAGCAACTGAAATTCCTTCTGAAATGCAGATAATAAATGATTCTGAAGAGGCCCCGACCAAAGGGCGAAACGTAAACAAAGAAGATTTATTCCATGAGGCCGACCGTCGCCGAAGCTGCATCACCAACAAATTACACGGCCACAGCCACCTACAGCACATTCAAGAATCTGGCGTTAAACTCGACGAGGATGGATTTTTTCCGGCACATACATCGCCAATTTGGACACAACATTCACCGCGCCTTCAAACAATGGAAACAAGACAACGAATCGAAAATGCGTGCGAAACAGCAACTGAAATTCCTTCTGAAATGCAGATAATAAATGATTCTGAAGAGGCCCCGACCAAAGGGCGAAACGTAAACAAAGAAGATTTATTCCATGAGGCCGACCGTCGCCGAAGCTGCATCACCAACAAATTACACGGCCACAGCCACTACAGCACATTCAAGAATCTGGCGTTAAACTCGACGAGGATGGATTTTTTCCGGCACATACATCGCCAATTTGGACACAACATTCACCGCGCCTTCAAACAATGGAAACAAGACAACGAATCGAAAATGCGTGCGAAACAGCAACTGAAATTCCTTCTGAAATGCAGATAATAAATGATTCTGAAGAGGCCCCGACCAAAGGGCGAAACGTAAACAAAGAAGAAGATTTATTCCATGAGGCCGACCGTCGCCGAAGCTGCATCACCAACAAATTACACGGCCACAGCCACTACAGCACATTCAAGAATCTGGCGTTAAACTCGACGAGGATGGATTTTTTCCGGCACATACATCGCCAATTTGGACACAACATTCACCGCGCCTTCAAACAATGGAAACAAGACAACGAATCGAAAATGCGTGCGAAACAGCAACTGAAATTCCTTCTGAAATGCAGATAATAAATGATTCTGAAGAGGCCCCGACCAAAGGGCGAAACGTAAACAAAGAAGATTTATTCCATGAGGCCGACCGTCGCCGAAGCTGCATCACCAACAAATTACACGGCCACAGCCACTACAGCACATTCAAGAATCTGGCGTTAAACTCGACGAGGATGGATTTTTTCCGGCACATACATCGCCAATTTGGACACAACATTCACCGCGCCTTCAAACAATGGAAACAAGACAACGAATCGAAAATGCGTGCGAAACAGCAACTGAAATTCCTTCTGAAATGCAGATAATAAATGATTCTGAAGAGGCCCCGACCAAAGGGCGAAACGTAAACAAAGAAGATTTATTCCATGAGGCCGACCGTCGCCGAAGCTGCATCACCAACAAATTACACGGCCACAGCCACTACAGCACATTCAAGAATCTGGCGTTAAACTCTCGACGAGGATGGATTTTTTCCGGCACATACATCGCCAATTTGGACACAACATTCACCGCGCCTTCAAACAATGGAAACAAGACAACGAATCGAAAAATGCGTGCGAAACAGCAACTGAAATTCCTTCTGAAATGCAGATAATAAATGATTCTGAAGAGGCCCCGACCAAAGGGCGAAACGTAAACAAAGAAGATTTATTCCATGAGGCCGACCGTCGCCGAAGCTGCATCACCAACAAATTACACGGCCACAGCCACTACAGCACATTCAAGAATCTGGCGTTAAACTCGACGAGGATGGATTTTTTTCCGGCACATACATCGCCAATTTGGACACAACATTCACCGCGCCTTCAAACAATGGAAACAAGACAACGAATCGAAAATGCGTGCGAAACAGCAACTGAAATTCCTTCTGAAATGCAGATAATAAATGATTCTGAAGAGGCCCCGACCAAAGGGCGAAACGTAAACAAAGAAGATTTATTCCATGAGGCCGACCGTCGCCGAAGCTGCATCACCAACAAATTACACGGCCACAGCCACTACAGCACATTCAAGAATCTGGCGTTAAACTCGACGAGGATGGATTTTTTCCGGCACATACATCGCCAATTTGGACACAACATTCACCGCGCCTTCAAACAATGGAAACAAGACAACGAATCGAAAATGCGTGCGAAACAGCAACTGAAATTCCTTCTGAAATGCAGATAATAAATGATTCTGAAGAGGCCCCGACCAAAGGGCGAAACGTAAACAAAGAAGATTTATTCCATGAGGCCGACCGTCGCCGAAGCTGCATCACCAACAAATTACACGGCCACAGCCACTACAGCACATTCAAGAATCTGGCGTTAAACTCGACGAGGATGGATTTTTTTCCGGCACATACATCGCCAATTTGGACACAACATTCACCGCGCCTTCAAACAATGGAAACAAGACAACGAATCGAAAATGCGTGCGAAACAGCAACTGAAATTCCTTCTGAAATGCAGATAATAAATGATTCTGAAGAGGCCCCGACCAAAGGGCGAAACGTAAACAAAGAAGATTTATTCCATGAGGCCGACCGTCGCCGAAGCTGCATCACCAACAAATTACACGGCCACAGCCACTACAGCACATTCAAGAATCTGGCGTTAAACTCGACGAGGATGGATTTTTTCCGGCACATACATCGCCAATTTGGACACAACATTCACCGCGCCTTCAAACAATGGAAACAAGACAACGAATCGAAAATGCGTGCGAAACAGCAACTGAAATTCCTTCTGAAATGCAGATAATAAATGATTCTGAAGAGGCCCCGACCAAAGGGCGAAACGTAAACAAAGAAGATTTATTCCATGAGGCCGACCGTCGCCGAAGCTGCATCACCAACAAATTACACGGCCACAGCCACTACAGCACATTCAAGAATCTGGCGTTAAACTCGACGAGGATGGATTTTTTCCGGCACATACATCGCCAATTTGGACACAACATTCACCGCGCCTTCAAACAATGGAAACAAGAC